>VWZV01008960.1:0-215994 GCA_013397155.1 Irena cyanogastra | reverse complement strand
AAGGAGAAGACGCACATCAACATCGTCGTCATCGGGCATGTGGACTCTGGGAAATCCACCACCACCGGGCACCTCATCTACAAATGCGGGGGCATCGACAAACGGACCATTGAGAAATTTGAGAAGGAGGCTGCCGAGGTGAGGAGCCCGCCCCTCAGCCTGCCCCCACCCCGCGCTCCCACCCGCGGGGATGCTCCGCACCGATCCCCGCCAGCATCCCGCAGGCAATATCCCCTTCTGATGGTGCCGCCCTTCTCATACCTTCCATTTCTCCCTTTGTTCCCATCTATTTTTCTCCCTCTGCACCCCTGGGTCTTCCCGACTTCTGTGGCCTTGGGAAAATAGGCCATTTGGGCGCTCGCCACCCTCTTTTCCGGAGCTGCCGGCTGCTAATGAGGGCAGGGGCACGGCGAGGTCTGCGAGATGGGTTAGGGAGCCAGCAGTAATCACTAGCATTCTGGAAAAGCCACAAACCGTGGTGCTTCAAGGCATGAAATTCCTTCTAAATATGGTGTGTGAGAGGGAAAACCTGATAATCCCTCGCTGTATGGGTCAGGGCCGCCTGAATTTCACTCTGAAGCATCAGTTTCCAGTGCCTGCTGGGGACAAGGTGCAGCATCAGCTGAAGCACTCATTTGATCCACTTGAAAAACGTCATTCCCATTTTCCTCAGGCAGGTGGTCTGGTGTGTACTGTGATTGGCAGCCTGTGATACAGAAAACTGGCTGGAAATCTGAACATTGAAGTTAAATTCTTTTGTTTGACCCTTGCAATGGTGGCATTTATAACAATTTTATCGTGCATGCATTTAGAAGCTGTCACACAGCAAAGCACCACCCGATACCTGTAATGTGGTAAACCCCAAGATTAAAGAGGGAAAAAAAGTCCTGGGAAGAAAAAATGTCAGCTGAGGGTCCTGAGAAATTAATGATGGTAAATTCTAGAGAGATGGGTGAGCTGGGAACAGCCTGGCTGTGCTATCCATAGGGCAGCTCCTGTCACTCAGAAGATGGCTTGTCGTCATCGCTCCGGGAATGCAGATATTCCTCTTTTTTTTTTTTTAATTTTTTTTCTGGTCAAAATCTCACATTTTATTGACCAAAAAAAAAAAAAAAGGCAATTTACAGAGCTGCCATTTTTGATTTCAAATTTTACCATCTGTCTTAACCTTTTTAATTTTCCGATAGCATCTGAGCTAAATCCCTTATTTTCCCTGGCCTCACTTTTAGCCTTTTTTTTTTGCATCTTTAAGCCAAAGAGCCTCTTCCTTCATACAAAATGATCCCCCTCCCCTGGGATTTAAAATGATTGCTGATATCCTCCCACAAATTCCTCCCCTTTACCTATGAGATCAGATAAGGCATGATGAGGTTATCGTCGATGTGATTGCAGTGATTTTGATTGAACAGACACTTTCACTGACTTGCCAGGATCTGCGGGCACCGGAGGCTGCTATTAATAGCCTATTGACTGAGCTTACAGACTCCATTTTCTGATGCAGGGCTGGGGAAGGGTTTGCTTCCATTAGGTGGCATTCACAGGAAATGGAGGCCTGCGTGCACCCAAAAGGCCAACAAAAAAACCCCGGGGTCTGTTATTTTATTTAAGAGAAAAGAGCGAGGATTTCTCTCTTTTTTTCCTTTTGATTCAAGGGCAGAGGTAACAGTATCTCTGAAAGAAGAGTTGTTCTGTTTTTAAAAAAATTAAATAATCAGTATTTGTGGCCTCCGAATAGAAAGCTGTCCCTCCACTGGGGTTCGATCAGGGAAATTCAGGCTATTTCTGGCACTGAACAGGGAAGGTATTGTGCAGAGCTAGATAATACCCTGGGCTTTTCAACACCAGCCCTGGGTAACTGAATACACCCCGTGAAAGGAGGGAAACTGTTTGTTAAATAAAAGATCTCATTTGTCCTCACATTACGTGTGATGCCCAGCTCTGGGGGCGTCTCACACGTGATGAGCAGCTGGTTCTGTGTGTGGACATGGCTGAGGGCAAGAAGGTGCTGATTCCCACTCAGCTGCCGTGGGAGAGCCTCTATTCTGTGCCTCAGTTTCCCCATCCAGAAGGGAGGGAGTAGGCTGCTGATGGGGGAAAGGCTGTGGGATGTGCTGATTGACCTCCTGCCCGAAGAGCCCATTATTAATGCAGTGCACAAACACACCATTCCCTGCTGTGTCTCCATTCCCAGCAGTAAATGAGCACACTCTGATGACTCCTCCCTGTTCCCTGGGAAGGGGGAGTTTGATGTGCATGCTGGAAAGGGTTAATCTGGCCCCATCCCTGGAAGTGTCCAAGGCCAAGTTGGAGGGAATTTGGAGCAACCTGGTCTAGCAGAAGGTGCCCCTGCCTATGGCAGAGGGGTTGGAATGAGATGATCCTTGAGGTCTTTTCCAACCCAAACCATTTTGTGATTCTAAAAACCTCCAAGCTCCTGTTCTATGCCCTTGCTAAATCCTGTGTCAGGAAGATGCTCAGGAGAAGGGACTTGATTCTGGATTTTTCCTTCCCAGTGAGAGCTCACAGCTTCCCAGTGGAGATGGGGCATCACCTCCTCGACCTGGTGTCCCCTCTGAGGAGGGGAAATCTTGCCTTTGGCTTTAGGATTTTGCCCTTAATCCTCCGGAGCAAGCTGCAAAGTCATCGCAGCACTCAGCTGTTATGAAACAGGCTGTCACCATTAATTCCTTGTGCTGGCTGGGAACAGGGCTGGAGTGTGGGAGATGGAGCAGACCAGCCCCCGGGCATGGCGTGGGCAGGGCAGGTTTGGATGTGATGCTGTGTTCTCTTTCCTGGGGGGGCTCACACTGGAGCATTCCGTACCTGCCATTGAAAAGTGCTTCCCTCCGACCTGAGATTGATAATGGGCCAGAAAAAACTGATGGCAGGGAACAGAGGGATGGATGGATGGATGGATGGATGGATGGATGGATGGAGGGATGGATGGATAGATGGATAGAAGCAGGGTATCACAGCTCTGACCTTGCATAATAATGAGACCATTAAATCATCTGCAAATGACTAAATTATTTTCTCTACCTTAAAACCTCCTTGTATCTGAGGCCAAGAGCTGATGGCTGCAGCCCATTTTAACCCCTTGCTTTGGCCAGGCTCCCCTGGCTGCCCCAGCACACAGCGTGGTCAGCAAGGGTGGGCTTGTCCTGCCCCATTCCCACCTCGGCAGGGTCCCAGCTCAGACTGGGAGCATGGCCTCCAGGCTGGAGGGAAATCCAGCTCTCCCTGGTGCAGTGACGTCAAAGGGCTCCAGCCCAAAGGAGAAGGGCCCTCAGAAGTGCCACCGTGGTTTTACCAGGAAATGTGCTTTATCACAGGGCAGGAAGATTTACTGGAGCTAATCTCCCCCAGCGTGATTTCCTGCATTACAATGTTGGCTGAGATTTTGGCCATTTGGCAACGACAGTTGGTCTGGCTGCAGCTCACAGGAGCTTTTGCTGTGAATTTGCACACTCTGTGGCAAAAATCAATCACGTTTCTATTCTGCTCGTAGCAACCATCTCTCATTTCATTTTCTTTTAACCCCTTCCACCCCTGCCAGTTTTGGGCTCGCTCATGTAGCAATGCCCTTTCCCACCAACCAGCTGCCTCGCAGGTCTGAGTCATGGATTAAAATCACAGAATCAGAGAATCATTTAGGTTGGAAAAGCCCTCTAAGATCAAGTCCAACCAGCACTGCCAAGCCCACCACTAGACCACATCCCTATGTGTTCATCTCTGTGAAACCATGGGAAATAAAACAAAATAAATCTCATAAACAGACATTTTTCAATAACTCCATTAGCATTAGGAAACAGGCTAAGTATATAAATGTCCTCTCAGAGACCTTTAGTGTGACAAGAAGCAGCTTTCCCTGTTTCTGTACAGGATTTCCCAGCAGCAGTGCAGGACCATGGTGTTTCATGGAGGAGACCTCATGGGTTACTGCCTCCACATCCTGCCCACCCAGCCCCACTCACAAATTCACTTCATGGCAGCCTCTCCTGCATCCTATTGAGGAACAGTGTCTCCTTTCCCCTGTATTTATTAGTAAACAGACCACAGCTCTCACTGAATTTAGGGAATTTTACCTTTAAATGTTTGCAGCGTGGCCCTGTGTGAGCATGGAAAGTTCCCTGGAGGGTGAGAGGCCACCACCAGTGCTGTGGGCATGGGTTTCTCACTAGTTCTTGCCTCTGTGTTGGCCAGATGGGGAAGGGGTCCTTCAAATACGCCTGGGTGCTGGACAAGCTGAAGGCCGAGCGCGAGCGCGGCATCACCATCGACATCTCGCTGTGGAAGTTTGAGACCACCAAGTACTACATCACCATCATTGACGCCCCTGGCCACAGGGACTTCATCAAGAACATGATCACCGGGACCTCCCAGGTGAGGGATGGGGCCCAGGGGATGGGGGGCTGCTGGAGGGGCGAGGCTGAGGCTCGTTCACGAGCTCGGGGTCGTGCAGGTGCTGCTAGAGTCCTTGTGGAGGTGGGGAGTTGAGAGAGCAGACATCGAGGAGGGCTCAGCAGGGTCCACCCAAGACACTGGGTGGCACCAGGGGACCCAGCACACCACGGTCCTGCACCTGCCTGGGTGTCTGGGAGAAAGGGTGTCTCTGGGCACAAAGAGGTGGTTTCTCCACCCCGTTTCCACCCACGTGAGAAGGTGGGATGAATGTGGCCTGCCTGGGAGCTGGGATGCTGTGAGCTGCAGGTCTTTGTGTGAAGGCATCTCCACACTATTTTAGTCTCAGCCAAATGAGATACACAAGAAACTTCCAGCAATCCACTAGGTTTTATTGGATAAAGGAGGCTCCACAGATCTTTTCCTCAACAGCTGTCTTTGTCCCACATTATACTGGCAAACCCAACGGCCTAGCCCTCCTGAGTAGGGTGGTTTCCACTCACTGCATTGTGGAACATTCCTGCATCTCCCTGTGACTGATGGGTGCTGGGTGAACCCCACTAAATGCCCAGTGGGATTTCCATGGAGGTACCAGTTGGACTGGACAGGGCTTTCTGCCAAACCCAAGCAGCTTCTGCTGTGTGTTTTGGTACAAAAGTAATTTGGGGAATGCTTTCCATGGCTGGAGTCACACCCATCACACAGGGAGACATTTTGCAAACTTCAGCAGGGTTTTAAATAAAACCTTGTCTGTAGATGATCAGGTTGAGGTCCTGGTCAGAGTCCTGCATCCAGGAGGGATCCACACTGGTTTCCCACCCACAATGCAGAGCCCTGTGGGGTTGGCAAGTCTGAAATAAGGGTTAGTTTTAAGGCAGATCAGCAGCTGACAGGGGGTCATCTGTGACTCCCTCAGAGCCTCAGGGGTGTCACCAGGGCTGTGCAGCAGTTCATCTGCTCTGTCTCCCCAGGCTGACTGTGCTGTCCTGATCGTCGCTGCCGGCGTGGGTGAATTTGAAGCCGGCATCTCCAAGAACGGGCAGACCCGCGAGCACGCCCTGCTGGCTTACACCCTGGGGGTGAAGCAGCTCATCGTGGGCATCAACAAGATGGATTCCACAGAGCCCCCCTACAGCGAGAAGCGCTACGACGAGATCGTCAAGGAGGTCAGCGCCTACATCAAGAAGATCGGCTACAACCCGGCCACCGTTCCCTTCGTGCCCATCTCGGGCTGGCATGGGGACAACATGCTGGAGCCCTCTCCCAATGTAAGTGTGCCCTGTGTTACACTTCTCCCCCCACCCTGAGGATCCTGACCCGGGCTGAAGATGAACTCCGTGCTCTGCAGACATTTCATGCAGCCTTTGTGCACTAAGGCCCGTGCTGGCAGCACAGATGATGTGTCATGGAGCTCTGCTTGGCCCTGGGCAGCTTGAATGGGCTCACTGTTCCTGGGTGCTGTGCCCAGGCCAGGCACCCCAGCAGCTAAACATGAGCATCTTCAGGAGATAATATGTCTGGCTTTGCTTCTGGGCCGGGATTTGAAGTTTTCGCCTTGTCAGAACTGGTGGTGATGTTAGAGCAGCAATTGTCACTCTCGGCAGGAGCAGCGGGTGTGTTTTTAGGGCATTGTTTTCTGACGGGAATAGCACGATCTGGGGTCAGGCTTGGAGCAGTTCCCACAGTGCAGCCGGGCTCCCTCGTGCTGGGTCTCAGTTCCCCTTTCCCACTGATGCTCTGTGTCACTGTGGTGGCCAAACCTCCACTTCCAGTGCTGGGGTCTCACTCCTAAAGGTGACGTTTTCTTCAGGAAGTACCAGGTTTCCCATGCCAAAAACACAGTTCCCTAGAGCATCCATTTGAGGCTGCTCCTTTGCCAGTTGGTTTTTACTCCCTCTGTGATGAGGATGGTGGGGAGACAAAGGCAGAGTGCTCTGGGTGGGCCCGTGCCATCATTTCATACAGCAGAAGGAAGAGGTTAGGAAGGATGGATGTTTTGGTAGACAGGCTGCCCATAACTATTCTGACACTGGTTTTGTTGGAGAAAAAGCTACCTCTGGGTGAGTCTTTTAAAGAAATGATGGGCTGGAAAGTTCTGGCCAGAGGAAGGTCCCTGCTGTCCTGGTGACTTCTGTGTGACCTTGAGCAAGTTGCTCAGATCAGATACCCCAGGAATCTCCTGTGAAACCAATGGGAAATTTGATGCTTAGGGGGACTTTGGGACATCACCTGAGGATTAGGGCAGGGCTCTGTGACAAGGGAGGCAATCCATGAGTCCAGCAGCAACTGAGGGAGGTCAGGGATCATAGGCCTGAGGAAGGGGAGTGCTGCAATGCAAACTCACACAGTCATGAAACACAGCTCCTGCCCTGCACAGGAAAGGCAGCTCCCTTGGGATGGCTTGGAAGGAAGGAATTGTTGGGGTGCTTGGGAGATTCCTGTTCCCTGAGGAGCAGAGCTGGGATAAAGGTCAGCCACGGCCATGCCAAACCCAGCCCCGTGGTTCCTGGGTGCCTCAAATCAGGCAGGCTCCAAATGTCAGCAGCTGCTGGGCAGGAAGATGATCCTGAACAATTCTCCTATAAATAGGCAGCAGAGGGGAGGCATGGAGCAGGAGGGGCTCTGTGGCCCCCTTCCTCCAGAGGGGTCTCAGGGCAGGTTCCCTGTGTGATGAGCTGCCTGAGAGGAGGCAGGGGATGAAATAACTCTCTCCTTTGTCCTAAGGAGCCAGCTGGCTCCTGGGTTCTGCCTGAGCTAGGGAATTGGGAAGAAAACCTGGCCTGGTCTGGAACAGCATGGGCTCTTCTGCAGAGGGTTGAGGGACAGACTCCTCCACCTCTGGGAAAGCTTGAGCAGGAACCTGGTGTAGATGTCTCTTCTCTCTTTTCTCGCCTGAAAAAGCTCTGATTATTCACTTGTAATTTCTGGACAGGTCTCACTGAAGCACAAGGCAGTCAAGTGACTTGTCTGTCTGTCAGGGGACTTATCAGAAAGGGGGGATTAGAGCCATGATGTCCCTGCAGCTCCTGTTGCCTCTGAGCAAGGGGGGTGTGGTGGTATCTCAGCCTGGAACCAGCTCTGTGTGGGAGACTCCAGCCCACATCCCTATTGCACAGAATTCCAAGGCCAACTGCAAAAAATGACATCTGGGCTGTGCTTCCATCAAAATGTGGCATTTGAGAGCTTTTTGGGAAGTGGGGTGTCCTGTGAAGCAGCTTTGTGATGCTCCAGGTGGCAGAACAGGGCCATTCCTTGTGGTTTGGGAGACTTTCACTCCATGGGATGCTGCAAGCCAAACACTTCCAGTCTCTGGTGCCAGGACATGTGGGGAGATCCTGCTGCTCTGTGCCTCCCCTCTGCTGGGGCTGCAGCCTCAACACTGGGATGTGTGTGTGTGAGGGTGTTGAGGTGCTCCTGGGCTGAGCTAAATCAAGGAAAGGTGACTGCTCTGTAAAATAAACCTTGAGTGTTAAAGAGCTGGAGCTGAGCTGTTATTTTGGGGAGCTGGAGCTTGTCTTCCTGCAGGATTTGGTCAGATCCTGCTTTTGCCATCGGAGTGGTGGAGTAGGAATTGCTCTTTGGGGAGCAGATTTGGGGAATACATGAGAGAGGTTTTATTTGGGTGGCCATAGGAGGCAGCACAATCCAGGTTTTGCAGATGCTTTTCACCCTGAGGCTGCGCTGAGGTTTTGCAGAGATTTGTTCCCAGAAGGTGACTAAGTTCATCTTTACCTAATTCTTGGCATGTCAGAAGTCTCCTGGAGAGAGGCATGGCTGTGACAGCCAGGTGTCATGGGCAGAGGTTGTTATTTTCCTGCCTGCCAGAGCTGTGTGGGGCAGAGGGACAGGAGCTGTGGGCACTTGGTGGCCGTCATCCTCGAGAGCAGAGCCTGTGGCAGGTGGCCACCAGGCAGCTGCTGGCACAGGTCCCTGCCTGGCGTTTGGGCCTTGCGACAGCAGAATGGGGGAAGGTCTGAGTCATCCTGCACACACCACGAGGCTCTCTCACTGCCTGGATGCAGTTTTCATTTTGCCAAGCTGTGCCTGGCTCTGGGTCTGGCTGCACGGCGAGAGCTGCAATGCCCTGGGAAGAACCCACTGCAAAAGTGTCCCCAGGCTCCTCCTGCCACTGCCACCAAGAAAGACAAGTGCTGTCACACCTCTGAAGGGGGCTGACCTGAATGCTTTGCATGCAAGCTGAGTTCCCTGGCTGCATCCTGCCTTTCCCTCTCTCCTTCCCAAAGCTGGTGCAGATTGCAGGGTAGGGAACCAGAGTTGGCATAGCCACATCCTGCAGGGTTAGCTGTGAAGCTGGGGGCACTTTGGGGGTCTTGCTTCACCCCAGCCCCCCTTGCCCACTGCACTGTGGCACTGCTGTTGGTGCTAAGGGAAAAAAGCCACATCCACAAAATGCGTGATGGATTTGGGACACAGGAAGCATTTGACATTAGAATGGAAAACACTGTCTAACCCTCTCTGTGCAGAGGCAGGGAAATGGCCTTGCAGACTCTGACCTCTGCTTTTTGTATTAGGGTTGTCTCAGATCCAGGACTAAATTTTTCTTACCAGCAAGCTCCAGGGGTTGCTACAGTTTCCAGATGTGCAGCATCACCCCAATAAAGCACTGCAGTTCCCTGCATTTAACCATGACACCGGAGCACATTTCCACCCCCCTCTGCCTCTTTTCTGGGCAATTTTTAGTTTCAAAACTCCCTTTAGGGCAAGAGAGGAACTGTGAAAAGCAATCCTGTCTCTTGGCAGCTGGGTTTCTAGCATCCTCCCAAGCCAGGGTTGAGAATCCAGACCCTGGAGGGGTGATAGCAGGAGTGAGTGGAGAGAAGCGTCTCTCTGGGGCTCGCCTTGGAGGAGCTTGGAGCCCATGAGGGAAGGTTGAGCACTTTGTAGCTGGTGCTTGGCTGCAGACCCTGTGGTCCCTGTGCTGGAGGCACCGTTCCTGGAGGGTGGGATCCAGGCACTGCTGCAGTGCCCATGGGTTGATGTGGGAAGTGGGGGCTGTGAGTTTGCTGCCTTTAACCACTTCCATCCTTTTTCTCCTGTTAATGGATGTCTTGCTCGTTTCTAGAAGAGAGAGATGGAGGTTGAGCAAAGGGGAGCAGATAAGCCTGCAGAGACGGTGGAGTGCAAGGAGCTCCCCAGTGCCCTGGTAAAGCCAGGACATGGCAGGACTGACTTTGTGGAGGCTGTCCTGGTGGGACAACTCTCTGGGTGCTGAGGACAGGCACACTCAGGGCATGTTGGAAGCGTTGAAGGCCAAGTTGGATGGGCCTTGGAACAATCCGGTCTCGTGGGCTCCTGCCCATGGCAGAGGGGTGGAACAAGATGGTCTTTAAGGTCCCATCCAACCCAAACCATCCTGTGATTCTATGGTTCTCTGTTGCTGCTCTCTTGCCAGATGCCTTGGTTCAAAGGCTGGAAGGTGGAGCGCAAGGAAGGCAACGCCAGCGGGGTGTCCCTGCTGGAGGCCCTGGACACCATCCTGCCCCCGACCCGCCCCACAGACAAACCCCTGCGCCTGCCCCTCCAGGATGTCTACAAGATTGGAGGTGAGCCTTGCCACTCCTCTGCCTTAACTGGAGTCTTCATTCCGTAGAAATTTGGGAATGATATTTCCAGTTGTTGGGAAACTGGAGGGATTTGACTGTGCAAACCAGAGATAACGTTGGAGAAAAGGATGGTGGGCAGCTCCAGGGCAAAAACCCCAATTGAGCTTGGGCTGTCTGGGGTGGAGGTGGACATGCCCAAAGGTGCCCAGGGACCGGAGAGGAGCAGCAGGTTCGTGAGCTCTCCCCAGAGAACACATGATGCCAAAATGGCTGCAAATTTGTGTGTGGCAGAGGTCATGGCTGGCCAGGCAAGTTGGAGGCAGAAGAAAAACATTCTGTGACCCAGGTGAGAGACAAGACCAGCAGGGAGGGCCACTGAAGCTGGTTCATGGCAGCTGGGCTGTGACCTGCCCGAGCTTCCCAAATGCTGGTGTCCATCACTGACACCTCCTCCTGCTGAGCTGTGCCAGCCATGTAGGGACAGCCATGGCTGACGCGTGTCCCCTTCCCTCTGGAGAGGTGATGGGGACACTTTGCTCAGCTATAAATACCCTGTGAGCTCTCTGACCTGCTGGCATAAGTGGACAGCACTGCTGACTCCCTGGCTGCTGCATCAGGCGGGCACAGACTTTTCCAGCTCTTTCCCACCCTTTTCCAAGGACACATGCACTGCAGGGGTCGAACATGGGATTTTAGCTGGGTTTTTAATGCAGGTTGCTGTTGTTTGCAGTGGATGTGAAAGGTGGTGAGCAGGTCTGTGTCCTCCACTAGCTCAGCTGGGGCAAAGGGATCTGGTTTTACTCCTTGGGGAGGAGAGACACCATGGGAAGAGGGGAGGTGGAGGCAGTAGGGTGGATGTGGAGGAGCAGAGGGGTCCAGCCAACCTCTTAAACCTCTTTTCAATGTTGTTTCTCTTAATCATTCTTCGCCTGCCTCCAAAGGGGAATTTTCCCAAAGTCTCCTGGTGACAAAGGGTGCAAAAGATCCCAGTCATTTAATGAGCCACCCTCATTCTCTGTCACAGCTGGTGGTGTGGCCATCAGGGATGTGGACAGTGTTGTTGCACACATGCTCAGATGTCCCAGTCCTCCATGCAGGAGATGCCACAGCTGCTCCAGGAGAACTTTTGGGGCATGCAGATTGCTCAGGACTTTCTGACTATGGGTTACTTCTGTTTTACAAACATTTGAGTAGGAAGGATGGACTCATAGTGATTTTCAAGATCCCAGTGTTGATCTACTGAAAACTTGGGGATTTTGGGCAAGGAGCAAACATATTCTTTGGTGACAACCACTGGAGAAATCTTGCTTTTGCTGAATCCAGGTTCTGGCCCTGGGCTATACCAAGCAGACTGAATTTTGCTGTCCTTGTCTCTGCAGGGATTGGCACAGTTCCCGTGGGCCGAGTGGAGACCGGAATCCTGCGGCCTGGCATGGTGGTCACCTTCGCCCCTGTCAACATCACCACTGAGGTGAAATCCGTGGAGATGCACCACGAGGCCCTGAGCGAGGCTCTGCCTGGGGACAACGTCGGCTTCAACGTGAAGAACGTCTCGGTGAAGGACATCCGCCGCGGGAACGTCTGCGGGGACAGCAAGTCGGACCCGCCGCAGGAGGCGGCGCAGTTCACGTCTCAGGTGAGCGGGGCTCGTGGTGCCGCCACGCCCGCTTTGCCACCATCCCCCAGCTCCCAGCCGTGCCGTGACACTGCTCTGTCCCCCAGGTGATCATCCTGAACCACCCTGGCCAGATCAGTGCTGGCTACTCGCCCGTCATCGACTGCCACACCGCACATATCGCCTGCAAGTTCGCTGAGCTGAAGGAGAAGATCGACCGGCGCTCCGGCAAGAAGCTGGAGGACAACCCCAAGTCCCTGAAGTCGGGTGACGCAGCCATCGTGGAGATGATCCCTGGCAAGCCCATGTGTGTGGAGAGCTTCTCCCAGTACCCACCCCTTGGTAAGGGAACGGCTCTTTGGATGTCTCCTGTGGAGGAGCATGAGGGTTCTGTGGGGGCAGAGCTCACACCAGACATGTTGAGCTTCTCCCAGCTAGATGGGGAGGGAGCTGAGGATGTTTTTTTGTTCCCCCATATGCTGCCAAGGTGGGTTTCCAAAGGCTGGGTTTTCCCTCTGGGAGCAACAAGACCTTTCCTTTATGGTTACTAAACTGTGATAGTTTCTGAACACAGAAACATTTTCCAGTTTCCTCCTGTCTGCCCTAAAACAACTGGTCAGGAGAAGAAAGAGGGAAGTTTGCTCAGTGGAGGCCACCTTTTAATGCAGGGAAGTGCCATGCTTGAGTTCTAGGATGGTTTGGGTTGGAAGGGACATTAAAAGCCATCTTGTTCATGGGCAGATACACCTTCCACTAGACCAGGCTGATGCTGCACATCTGGAAGCTTTAGCAGTGCTGGGAGCTTGCAGAGAAGAGATGGGGTTTAAGTTTAAAAACCAGTAATTTAAATAGAGGGGAGCATCAGGATAGCAAGGGTTGATAGCTCAGGGCTTGTCCATGCAGGAACCCGCTCCGAGGGCAGGGATAACACACGGTGAATGGGGGGTGTGGATCCCAGCAGCACCCTCCCAGAAGAGCTCAGCCTCGGTGTCTCACTGGCATTCCTCCTCTCCCTGTCCCTCAGGCCGCTTCGCTGTCCGTGACATGCGGCAGACCGTGGCCGTGGGCGTCATCAAGAACGTGGAGAAGAAGAGCGGTGGGGCCGGGAAAGTCACCAAGTCTGCCCAGAAGGCCCAGAAGGCTGGCAAATGAATCGTGGGCTCCCAGTGCATCGCGCAGAAACCATCCCTGACACCAGGACGCTGCCACCGTCTCCCCCGGGCGCACGTGTGCACATCAGCTTGTAAGAGTTTATATGTCAACGACTGGATGCTCACCATTAAGGTCCAGTGGAAATTCTTTAAAAGGAAAAGCATGTTCCAGCGTTTGTGAGGCTTCATGTTAATTTTACCAATAAAACTGGTACAACATCCACAGTGGAAAAAAAAAACAAACAAAACCAAACCAAAACCAGACAAATCCCCCCTCCCAAAAAAAAACCAAAACCAACCAACCCAAAAGGTGTGGAGCTGTGTGTGTGTGTCTGTTACTGAGAGGGGCTGGGTTGGCTGGGGGTTGTGTAGTGTCACTTAGAGCAGATGGTGGGGATGGTCACAGGAGGGCCTGGGATGGAAATAAGGAGGAAGGAGGATGGTTGGGAGCCCATATTCAGGGTGTCAGCCAGCACTCAGCCCCTCCCCAGTTTGCCCTTCTTGACCTGGGTGATTCCCCCAGCCTGAAGCAGCAACAGCTCTCACAGCAGTTTTGAGGCTCTCCTCAACCAGCTCAAGCCTCTAAAATAATTTTCCAGGGTCTTTATTATATTTTTTTTTTTGTGCAAAATAGGCTTAAATTGAGCTCCTACAGTTATGCCACTGAAAGAAAGGAAAATAGGACACCCACGTGTCCTGTAAGGGTGAGCAGCATTGCTTTGGGTCTGTCATACCACATCGTTTTGGGAGCAGTGACTGAGACTGCCTTCTCTCCCCACATGCTGCTCTGCCTCACACGTGGTGGATCCTCCAGCCCATTCCAAACAACACAACAGGAACATTTCTTCCTGACTGAAGCCCAGACATGACTCAGGTCTCACAAGAAGCCCCAAAAGTCATGGTCTTCACCCAGGGCAGTGTCTTGACTCCCATCACAATCTTGCAGCCCCAAACAAGGCGTGCAGCTCTCCCAGCTGTCCTGGTCCAAAGGGTTGTGGTTGCTGAGTGGTTGGGATTGACCAAAAAGCCACAGCCAGGAGCTGTGAGGGGACTGAGTGGGAGCACCGAGCTGGGGAGGAGCTGAAAGGTGCTACAATGGGGCAGGGAGAAGGAGGGAGGCGGTGTGAGAGTTGTGCTTCCACTACATCATTCCGGGGATGTTTCCAAGGGACATTTCCTCCCTGAAGGGGGCATTAGCAGCTTGTCTGTGCATCCTGAGCTTGTCTGTGCCCATGACTCGGCTCTCAGGAGGAGACAGTGCAGGGAACAGACGGCCCTACATGGTGAAGGGCAGCATCATGCAAGGCCCTTCCCAGGAGAGCTCCAGAGGCACAAGCATCAGCATTACTGTTCGTGTCACAAAGCCCTTAATGATCCTAATTAACATCTGATGCTCTGCAGTGCTCAGTGTCCCCAGGCAGAGCCTCAAGGAGCTGGCATGCAGCTGAATTACGGAGAGCTCTGCATGATCTCACCCTGTCTGCTCCCCCCAAAACTCTCCCCATCCCATGTCTGCATCTGGCAGCCCACGAACACGGACTGGCTCCCTGGGCCAAGGTCCCCAAAACTGTGCACAGGCCACCAAGGCTCCTTACCCCTCCCCACACACCCCACATCCACCAGCTTCATCCAAAGAAATCAACTGGATTCCCAAGGTCTTTGCAGTATCTGGGCTCGCTGAAGTGCCGTGTCCTTGGCATGCCACAAACTGGAAGGGGATCTGGGGATCCCTGCAGGCACAGCACAGACACAGGAGAGGGCTGTTTTCCCACTGACAGTTTAATCTCACCTTCCAGCTCCTCCTGCATGCTCCCCAGGCATGTTTTCCCTGAGCCAGCTTGTGCCTCTTCCTGGCTATTTCCAAGCAGGGGAACATCTTCACGTGCATGATCTTCCTGCATCCTTAGGAGCAGCAGCAACAGGAACTCCTGTGGGAATATCCCTCCCACGCTGTTCAGGAACCTCCAGCTCCCTGGTGCACCATGGCAGCCAGCCCCTGGCACAGCAGGAGTGGGGACAACTGTGGGGTCAGGTGGGGGACAGAGAAGAGCAGGCTCAAAGTCTGCACCCCTCTCACTATTTTAAAGGCAAAAACGGGCTTGGCAAAACCACGGCTACGTTTCCATAGAAATATGCCAGGGGAGCTGTGAAAGGTACTCTGGTAGCACTGCACTAGTGGTGAGGTAATTAATGATGGAACTGCAGAACAGCAAAAATATAAACCTCAGAGGATTTAACTCAGACTTGCTCATGGCTCAGAGCAGGGCCAAGTTTTCAGCCTCATTTCAGTGTGGGTTGGCACCCCAGGTGATCTGCAGGAGCAGGAAGAAGAAATGGTGCCTGAAGTGAGATCTCAGCAGCAGCAGTGGCATCCCCCATTTTGGGAGGTTTGGGTCAGGATCTTTAGTGAGACAGAATTAACAGAAATATTGTTATTTAAACCTGCTTCAAAGCATAAGGTTCCCTAAAGAAAAGTATGCTGAATTTCTGGGCACCTCAACACAGTATCAATGAAGCCACAACCTGCCTCCAGCCAAACCTTTTTTTTTGAATCTATTTGGAATCTGTGTTTTGGGATTGGATCAACAACTCACCACATGCAAAGCACTGCCTGGCTCACAGGGCTTGTGCAGGCACATCAGCAATGATGCCCGTAGTTTGACATGATCCACTTTGGGGTCCTACCAAAATGATAAACAACGCAACAGCTCCCTGAACTGGACCACAGGTGGGTTTTGGCAAACTCTGCAGTGAGCTCAAGCCAATTTTGGGAGCATCAGCACCGTGTTGGAGCAGGTGGGTGTGTGTGACCCATGGCAGGAGATAGAGCTGTGGTGGTGAGATGGATTTTAAAATAGCAAATTCTCCTTCAATTTCTCCCTGCCATGGCCAGGTGTGTTAGGACGCCACAACCCAGACCTCAGAGGCATTTTTTTCATAGCAACTTTTATTGTTTTGGAGTAATTTTCCATCCCTGTCCTCCCTGAAGGCGTCGCAGTGGCTGCTTCCCGTAGCAGCCTCATCGGTGCCATCTCGTGGAAACAGGGACAAAATCCTCCTGGAACAGCCGCCAAGCAGAGGAAAGCCAGACCCACGTCCCTGATCCCGGCAGCACGTCCAAAGCAAAAGGAATAGCCTCGGGAAATGCAAAATGCTTATTGCCATTTCTTCGAGGACCAGAGGTTGCAAATGTGGTTGTATTTCCGGAAATTTAAAGCTGGTGGAGGGAAAATTACTTGAGGTTGTAGGAAAGTCAAAAAGCATCAGGGCTGACTCTGCTGTACAGCTGGGTATCACCTCTTGAAGAGGAGAGAACCCAAAGGGCCTGGAAGAGGAGGCAAGAAGAGGGAGGTGTGTGGGGGCTGGATGTGAACCAGCACCCAGTTTCCAAAGGGGACATCATCTCCACGATGCAGCACACCCCATGCACAGCATGGCACTGATGCCTTGGTGGGGGCTCCTGATGGAAAAGGGAAATCCCACGAATGGAACCATCCTTTAGGTGTGAATGGACACCTCTGCCAAACCCCAGCCCGGTGCTGGCTGCTCTTGTGCCATCCACTGGAATGAGGAATGAGTACTTCTCCTTTCACACCTCTACCCTCGTGTCTGCCTGTGTGCTGTTAATAATTTAAAGTAAGTTTTCTTAATCCACTGGAGCTGATTGGCCGACTCAGCAGGCATTTGGGGCTGCTCTAAAAAATTTATAAGGCTTTTTTCAAGATTGCAAGTGGAATCCAGGCTGCAGATGCTGAGCTGGGGGAATTTGACTGCCTGCTGCCCTTCTGCACTTGGAGGGGAGTTAAAGCATCAGCCAGAGCCCCTTGCCAGCCTGGGCAGATCCCTGCAGAGACCCAGCACAGGCCACATGTCACTGGCACGCAGAAAACCTCTCCAGTCAGGGCAGTTCCTCTCCCATGGCTCCATCATCTGTCACCAGATTTGGCTGACCCTTAACCCCACACAGTCAGTGAGGTCTTGCCTGTGTCACGCTGACTCAAAAGTCTTGGTGACATCTGAAGCATTTACATAGCATTTGAAAATACACCCCACTAGGGGAAAAAAGCAAACAGAGATCTCCTGGCCTTCCATTCTGTTTCTCCTGCCTTGGAAGCCAATGTCACTGCCTGCCAAGGAGGCCAAGGTGTTGTTCAGCCCAGAATTCCCAGAGGACATCACCCGAGGGAGTCCTGCCATCGCCTGCTGGTGATGGAGATGCTGAATCATCTGTGGTAGTGGTGGGAATGCTGCACAGGCAGCACCGAGTGACCTCAGAAGGTGACTTCATCCCTGAGCAATGTCTTCCCTTGTGTCCCAGCAGATGCTTCTCTTCTCCTTGGGCAGTTGCACAGCACATCTCCCCTTGCAAAGCTGTGCTGCCTGTGGGCAGCTCTCCATCCAGCATTGGTGTAAATCACCTCTGCTCTGCTCCCCAGCACAAGTGTCCGGGCTTGGCTTCTCTCCTGAGCAGATCTGCATGATGCTGGGCACCCAGGTCAGAGCAGATGGGGCTGAGGCCATCCCCACAGCCTGGGCAGGGCCTGGTCCAGTGGGCATGAGGAGTTCTCCCTGGGTTTTGTGTCCTTGGGCTGGACGCACACCCCTCAGACTAAACCTTCTTGGGATGCAGAGGATGGGCCAGAGCAGGAGTTGGGAGAAAGGCTGATCAGGGCAGAGAGCATTCCACACCTGGGTGGTCTCATCTCTCCATCCTGCTTCCATCACACCCCTTCACAAAGTCCATCAGCCACCCTCGGCCCCAGAGGAACAAATTCAGAGAGGAGGGTGGGAAGCCAGGCTCTCCCCCAACATTTTGTAACATGGCAAGGGCCAAACCCGGGAGGTTTAGACTAGTTTTCTTTAACCACTGACCTCCAGTTTGAGACCCACATTTTCAGGTGCATCTGCAGCCAGGGGAAAACAAAGCAGCAGCTCTGGCCAGGGCAATGCACCACGTCCCATCCTCCCCTTGGCCTGTGCCTTACCCTGTGCAGAGATATTGCTGAGCTGAAGAGAAACTGGAGCTGTAGCACAGCCCAGGGTGCAGCTCTGGGCCAGACTCTCCCTTCTGCCTCAGGTAGCATTTAGCCACTGCTCTGATGCTTTATGTAGAGGTACTGCAGCATCTTCAAATAACTCATTTCAGCTCTGCTCACAAACACTCCTTTGCTGCCTACAAATTTAGGATGGCCTGGTTTTGCTTAGTCTAAATGATTTGTAATCACCCCGAGTCTGGCACTGTTCTCACACCTCATATCTGCTAAATGCTCTCTGCAGTCCCAGCCAGCACAGCCAAGCACTCTGAGTGATGAGTCTGGCAGCAGCCAGGCTTTGGGATGGGCACACAAGCAGGGGAAAGAGAAGAGGACAATCCCCAAATATCAGCTTTGTGGGGTTGTGATGGGTGTGACAGGTTTCTGAGCTGGCTTTTGGTGAGGCGCAGGAGTGCAGGGGACACGGGAGTGTCTGTGCCAGCTCCGCCACCTCTCACACGTCGGTGCGGTCAGGAGATCCTCTCCAAGGACACAGCGCGGAATTCTCCCCCAGCACCGCCCTGAAGGGCTGCGGTGACAAGCGGGGGGGGCGGAGGTGGCCGTGATCGATGGGTCCCCGTGGATTCTGCAGGCTCTATCAGAGGCACGGCCGGCAGGGAAGCGCTGCCGCGGGTCCACAGCTTTGGGGTCCTCACGCCCACAGATCCCACGGGGGACACGGGGAATGTGCCGGCGGTGGGGACAGGGCGGGGTGGCCGAGGCTGGGCACATCTCCGGGTGGGGCTGAAGTCCCTCTGGCGGGGTGGCCCGGGCAGCTGAGCTGTGCCCAGCTGGCAGCTCCTGCCAGGCTGCAGACACCGCTCGGTTTTGCAGCTGCCCGCCCTGCTCTGCCCGCACGGAGATGCTGATGGAGAGGTTTTGGGGGCACAGCCGGAGGGTCCGAATGCCCAGAGGACAGGAACAGCTTGAGCAAGGCGAAGTTGCGAGAACAAAAGAGAGGTTGCAAGAAAATCAGGCTGGAAGTGAGGAAATGCCACCCTGCGGGCACAGCACCCGCGTTTTCCCCCGGGGGAACGTGCCCGAAGTGCTCGATCCTGCCTTGTCCAACACCCGAGATGTTTAGCAGGTGCTTCCCACACAGGATCCAAAGTGAGCCCTCAAAGAGGGAATTTCATGATCAGTAGAACCAGGGGGGTCCATTTTCCCATGGATTTATGTTTGGAATAATGTCCTGTGGGTTCTCTGATGTGCATTGTTACCGTGTCCATTCATCACCAGTTCCTGCAGCCAGGAGATTTCTGTCCTCTCTCTCATCACATATTCTCACTCAAAGCAACTGAAATGTCCCCCCATCTTTAATAAAGAAACTAAAAATTGCCCAAAAGCTCTGCAGTTATTAAAGGAGGGAAGAGAGATGCAGATGCACGTACACCAGCTTTCCTTAAGACCTCAAGTTAAAGATAAATAAATCATAAACCCTTGCCCTTTCACATTCTTTTGATTTCCCAGGTGTCCAGGCTGGAAGACTGGAGAAAGCCTGCAGCAAAAAGCCCACGGTGGAGAGAAACTACAAATTTAGTTACTTCAAGAGTTTTTCTTTGCAGATGACACATGGCATGCTGTGACAGAGGCAGGAGCGTGGAGACAGCCACGTCTGCCCAGCAGCTTCCCAACAGAATACTTCCATTATTTTAAATTGAAACATGGATCAAAAGCAACCCTCCTAACTAAAATCAAAATCTAATATTCTTTCTTTAACATTTTTGAAATGAAAAAAATCACATGGAAAAAATTGAAAGTGGATTTTTTTTTTAATTTGGAAGGGTTGTTTTTATTCTCTTTCAATAATGAAGAGGTAAAATAATTAGCCTCAAAGCTTTTCAGTATTTTAGTAATTGGGTTTGGTTTTCTTACTTGCCAAATCTGTAGATTTTGACATTTCAGAAAGGAAAAAAAATGAAAAAAAAAAAGCTTTTGCATCAAAAAAAGAATTTTTTTTTTCCTCCATGCAGGTTTAGAGCTCTTGTATCTCCTCATACTGCTCCCCTCCTGCTGGCAGGGACCCTCCCAGCCAGTGCCTTGCACCCCCTTTCCCAAGGAACACCCCATCCCTGGGACAAGGTCAGATGGGATTATCTCCTTCAGAGACCCCTCTGATCCAGCAGAGCTCCCTGTGTGCTGTAACCCCAACAGGGCTGGAATCCCCCTCACATCCTGCCCCAGCATCTCCTGCCCTGCACACCAACACCCCTTTTATGCCCCTAGCACTGCCAAGCTTTGGCCCTAGAGGGTCCCTCCTAACCCAGGACACCTGGGACCATCTGGAGCCTATTTATTTGAGCTGGTTTCCCCCCATGTGGGGATAGAGCACAGATCAATCTGCTGTGCCCCTCCTTGCAGAGATGATGTGTCACAATCAGCTATTTCAGTATGGGCTTGTTTCTCTCGGATAACAACCTCCAGTCCCTAAATATTCATGCAGGTTTTGATTCAGCTTTGAAGTCAGTGGGAGGCAGGTGCTTGAATGGGAACAAAGCACCTAATGGGCTTTGTGGGACTGGGTTGCAGCCAGGATGCAGTTATGGCTCTGGGAGGTGCTTTACTGGGACCAGAGCCAGTCCTGAGCTGGATTCCAAGCTCCTGAACCCAGGCAGGGCTGGAAGAGCTCCCAGGTGAGACCAGGTTTAGTTTTGTTGCTGTGAGTCGTGTGTTGTGGAGGGCACAGTGCAGGTTTGGAGGTGCTGGAAGGGGGCTCTCAGTGGGAAGGCTTCTCCCTCTCTGAGTGGTCATCCCCAAACAGCTTGTGGTGGTCATCAGGGTGTGGGATGAGGAGGTCCTGGAGCAGCCTTGTCCTGGGGGATGAGGTCAAAGGGCTCTGAGGTGATGGCAATGAGGTGTAGCTTTGGTTCTTGTGGGTGCAGGAGGAGGTGGAACCCCAAGGAGGTCAGGAGGAACAATGTGAGCCCTGGGAGACGTGAGGGATGACTAAGAGAGCTAAATTTACAGAGTCTGGGAAAAGGGAGGCTCAGGGGCAGCTGTGGTCACGGGCTAAAAATACCTTCAAGGTAACAGTGTAAATGAAGAAAAGAAATTACACGCGGTCCCAATGGAGGCGAGGGCAGGAGAAGGAGCTGGAGGGCGATGACAGAATGGAGAGTAGAGATGGGAAAGGAGAGCTGCCCAGTGGGGAATTTGCCAGGAGAAGGGTCTGTATGGACTGAGTGGGCCAGAAGTCTAAAGGCGACAGGGAAATGGACTGGGTGCAGGTCCCTGTATGGATGCTCTGAGAGTAACACAACTTAATTCAAGAGAATTCACCTTAATTTTGTTTTTTTTCCCCACTTGTTTCTCCTTCCACATGCGCAGCCAAGCTGCTGTTCTTTCCAGAAACCAGTTTTTTTTAGAGTCAGGCCTCCACAGCACAAATTAAAGTTTAGACCTCAGCAATTTTAATCACCCTTAGAAAGGAGGAAAATAAATTTCTAGTTGAGAATGGAGCATGTGTGTCTCCCAAGTCAATTGAGTGTAACTTGGGGAGATTTCTGTTTGTACAGTCAGACACTTCCAGCTGCAGCTCAAGCTGATCTCATACAGCAGGATTTGTCCCAGGTTTTTCTGGAGCAGCCTCCAATGAGGTCAGTGCTGCCGAAGAACAGGGCAGGAAGATGGATGGTGGCACAGAAATTTTGCATCCAATAAATATGTAATATAAAATAAGCAGCTCTGTCAGCAGCAGGATGAAGGGAGCCTGGCTTCTTCTTATCAGCATGTTGCTTGCAAATTCTGATTGAAGATTTTTAGTGGCTGGGAGGCGTGGCCTTCTCATGGGCACCTTTTCCTGTGCCTAGTAAAGAAGAGAATACACTTTAAAATCCCCTTTGAAGGGGGAAGAAGGAACCATTGGGGAGCCTCTGTCTATCAAGGCTTCTAGTTTTGATGAAAATGGATAGAAACTCAATTAGCATTGAAACAGATGACTGTCAGATTTGATCAGGACTGGAAAACCATCTGGCGCATCTTCATTTCAGGTGATTAAAAAATAAGTTTAAGAAATCAGTGCTGATGCTGTGGTTGTGACTGATTGCCAGAAGCAGCCTTTGCTCTCTGGCCAGTTTGAACCCTCCTGCTCTCAAGGTGGTCCTTGTGCAGCAGTGTCCTCACCACCCTGCAAATACTCTGCAGCTGTGCCACATCTCTTCATCCCAAATGTGGAAGCTTTGGCTGAGCATTGCCTTCTATTCTAGCCAGAAATGTCACACTCACCTTTCTCCTTTGGAAATATGTAGATTTCTCCATTTGTGCACATGAATTATCTTTCCTACAGCTTTTGTTCCCTGAAGGCTCCACCTTATGCTGGGGGAACATCTCCTTCCAGGTCGAGTTCCTTGTATGAACCAACCCCTTTTGGGTCAGGGCCACTGGTTTCAAAGCCAAAACTGATTTGGCATGTGTTGGGAAGAGTCAAGCAGGGAAGAGACATGAATAATCAGTTGACAGGGTCTCCTGAGGGCTGTTTTCTGCTCAGAGAAGAGGATGGGAGTGGTGAGAGGTAAGGGGGAGCTGAAGCAGAGGGAGATGGGTGGGCATTGGATGCAGAGAGACTGAGCTGTTAATGTCTTTTCCCTTGGCAGGTTAGTGTTGCTGGGATGTTGCAGCATCCTGTACAAGGGGAGGTAAATCCATCTGCTTTAGGGTTTGAAAATAGCTCTGGGAGAGAGCTGTGAGTGACAAAACCCAGGCTATGGGTGGCACAGTTCACACAAACCACCAGCTGGGCAGGGATGGAGAAAGGGCTCTCATTCAGTGTTTGAGGCAGAAATTTATCCCTGGAGCCATTCTACATATTTCACACCAGTCATTTCTTACTACATCTCAAAAATCGCCAGGGGACAGAGCATGGACTTTGTGTATCTTAACATGGATTGATGGATTTCATCCTACCTTCAGGGTCTAAGCTATCTGCCATGGTGTTTGTGTTTTAAAGCCATCACCAGTGTTGAAAGCAAAGGACTGACTCAGTAATTCTGTTTGTTTGTGGAGACGTAATGTCCTTGGATCAGATAAAAGCACCTTCTCACAGCTGCTTTTATATACCTCATTAATTCCCAGTGTTAATGCCTGTGTCTTATCTTCTGCCACCCAGCAGAAGTGGCACACAAGTGACTTCATCTCCAAAATTCCCTGCTGCAGGCTCCGTGCAGGACATCAAGTGTTTGTGTCCCAGTTGTCCCCCGAGACTGCTGCTCCTCTCGGGGCTGCAATGGCCAGGCACTGGAGACTGGATCGAGGGACAGTTCCTGTGAGTGACACCTGGGGGTGGAAAGGGGAGAGCCACGTCCTTCTGAACACCCAACTGCAACTGGCAATGCCAACCCATGGAATATTATAAAAAAGGACTTAGAGATGCCCTAAGAGTCCAAGGTAAAAAGAAAGAAAGAAAGGGTGAAGCTAGAAGAGGCTTTCATCCACAATTTCAGGCCTTTTTCACCTCTCTCTATTCACAAAAGGAGGCAATCCTTGATGCCACTTGCTCTCAAGGCTTGCTTGTCTTTGAGGTTTTGCCTCCCTCCTGGGTGAAGCAGCAATCCCTGACAGTCCCTACAACCACACCGTGCCTTTCCTCAGCCCACCCATGACTTGGAAAGGGTGAGATCCCACCCCTTACCTTTCCCACTCCCAATTTCTGCTGGTCTCAGAAATGCAGGATACCCAAAGCTGTGCTGAAGTGTGACACTGTGAATGACCAACCAATTAGGCAAAGAGGAGTGTGTTGAATTTAGATTCTTCTTTAGGGCTCACAGACTATTTGTAATCTTGAATTTGTTAATTGAAAATTGCTTCCTTTGTTTGTTGTTGGCCTTTTTGCGGAGGGGGACATTTCCTGCTTCGGGACTGCGTCACTGGATCTATAATAATGCACTTTGTACATTAGTGCCAGGCACATTTGTAATTGGCCACCCTATTAAAGAACACTAATGATCTTACAAGTGTTCACAAATAATGAATAGAATGGCCCCTCATTGAACTGAGCAATTTATTCGCTGACATACTTGCAGATCTGTTTTCCCAGTATTTAACCCAGCTTTAGTTTTCTGCCTGCCTTGCAGAGATGGATTCTCTTTCAGCCATGTGTTGGAGAGAATATGGGTCACAGGAAACGTTCTGTTCATAAAACATGTAGGGCTGCTCCACGCTCCCTCTTCTCTCAACGTGCATGACAGGGTTTGGGGAGTGAGAGGCAGCAGCTTTAATCTCAGTGCTCCTCTTTTCCATTAGTTCTCACTGGGATCCTCCTGAGAAATTAGGAGAGGACCAAAAAGACAGGACTTGAGAAGCGCTCTCTGAAAGGTTATGCTGATTTTCTCATTTAAACATGAATTTCAGGAAAAGCTGGTAACAATCCAGAGGGGTAAGATTGGTTTTCCAACGAAACCCAGCCCTGGGTGGCTCCTGCAGCCATAAAAGTCGAGGCCACCATTTTGCTGCTTCTCTACTAACATTGTATCAAGGTATTTATGATGAAAGGAGCAGTTTACCTGAGCTTGCTATTTAATTTACACACAAAAAGTCTTGTCCCGAAGCCTTTTTTTACTTACAAAAAACATGCAGAGGTGTGCAGTTCACACATCACCTGTGATTTTTTGGGTTGGAAGGGATAGAAATGTCACTGGGAAGGAGATGATGATCTTGGGCTTGATTTTATTTGGTTGCAGATCTTCCCATTGCATTGCAAAGAGCCTTTTCCATGGAGGAAAATTATTTGGGGCAGGCACCTCTGTGTCCTATCTCCTGCAGTCTGCCTGCCTTCTCCTGAGTCCAGTGAAGGTGTGTCAGGAGGAAATATTCCTTGGGGCAGACTCCAGCCATGGTGTAATGGGGGGAAATGCTGCTGATGCACAAATAGTGGGGTATTAAAGAGCTGATTTGGGTCAGCACATCTGGAGATGGACTTTCTGTGCTGGGAGCTGAACAGCTGAACACCAAGCTGAACAGCTTGGTGACCATGTCATGGTGCAGTTCCAGCATGAAAGCTGAATTTGGGCTCCCACGATGACAGGCTGGGCCTTTGGGAAGCGTGGAGAAAGGGAATGACTCTGCACACGGGGATTTGTGGAGAGGCTGAGCAGGCCTGTTGCTGGGTGGGCTCACAGAGGTGGGGCAGGGGTTGGGTCCCTCCTGTGCCACCGTGGCAATGTCTGCACCACGGGGAAGGGCAACCCATCGCAGGGTGCTGCCCAGCCCTCCTGGGGGCAGAAGGGGCCCCCTCCGTGGGGTTTTGGGGAGGTGCCAGAGCCTGGTTTGGGGAGCAGACACTGGGCTGGGGGCAGGGGGAAGGTGTTGTATCTTGATCTGAGAGTGGGATGTCAGACCCNGCGGCGGGGAGCGCGGGCGGAGCCCCCGCCGGAGCCCCCGCCGCCCCCCGCCGCCACCATGGTGCAGAAATCCCGCAACGGAGGCGTCTACCCGGGGCCCGCCGCGGAGAAGAAGCTCAAGGTGGGCTTCGTGGGGCTGGACCCGGGCGCCCCGGACTCCAGCCGGGACGGAGCGCTCCTCATCGCCGGTTCCGAGAGCTCCAAGCGGGGCAGCATCCTCAGCAAGCCCCGCTCCGGGGTCTCGGGCAGCGGGAAGCCTCCCAAAAGGAATGCTTTTTACCGCAAGCTGCAGAATTTCCTCTACAATGTGCTGGAGAGACCGCGGGGATGGGCTTTCATTTACCACGCATACGTGTGAGTAAAAGGGTGGGGGGCAGAGCTGATGGCAGAGACCCCCCCGGTTCGGGGGTGCCCTCCTCCACCCCCTGAGCCCCCAAACGCGCCGGAGAGCAAGGATGCTCCAGCTGCAGAGCGGGTGCGGGAAGGGATGCCGGGTGCCAGGGCTGGCTGGGGAGCCCCGGGGGATGCTGCGGGGGGCGGAGGCTGAGCCGCTCCCCCCCATCCTCTCCGGGATCGGTCGGGCCGCCCGGCCGGGCCGCCGCTGCATCCCGCATCCCTCATCCCGCATCCCGCATCCCTCGCCCCAGCCCAGGCGGTGCCCGGGGACGGGGCGGTGATGGCCATCCGGGGAAGGGGGCGAGGGGGAAGAAGCAGCCCCTGCAGAGCCAGGGGGTGGCTCCCAGGAGAGGTGCGATGCACCGAGCCCCTGTCTCTCCCTGCCCGCTGCTGCTTGCGGGGGAAGGGGCTGCTCATGCGGTCGGTGCAGGGGGCTGGAGCAGCGGGAGTGATGGGTAGCGACTGTTCCTCCGTCTTGCTTGAAATCACCATAGCAATGCTGCGAGCAGAGGAACAAAAAGCTCTGCTCAGGCACCGTCTCTCCTCCCCCCCACCCCCCAGCATCCTTCCCTCCCCGGCCCCATCTTTGCCTGCTGGGTGGCTGCAGTCGGTTCGGGGCCGGGGTTGGTTCTGGGGCTCTGCTCAGGGCTCTGGCGGCATTTCTTGTCCCCGGTGGGAAGCGTCTGAATGGGAGATGTGTCTAGAAAGAAATGCTAATCAGTGTCTGGGGCTCCCTGCCCGTACGGCCGAGCGGTAAACAAAGGAGCATCCCTGGGTGCACATCTCCCCCTGGCACCGGGTTTTGGGCAGAAACGGCCCAGCTGACCCGCGTTGGGCAGAAGGATTCCCTGAATCTCTGAGGCATTGCTGCATAGGAGCGCGGATGACTTCCCGTTGTTCCCAGGGTTGCAAAGGGAGGGTCAAGATAAATCTCGGTGTTACTGCAACTCCCTTCCCTCTGGGACTTTCCACAGTCCCACCGGGCTCCTCCGCAGGCCTGGGCTCAGGCTGAGCTGCTCCTACCCTTGGTGCCAATGGCTTTTTTGTTTTGTTTTTGTGTTTTTCCTCATGGCCAGGGCCTCTGTCAGCCACAGCAAAAGGATTTTTGGGGCCTTTTCTGTTTTTTTCCCGCCCTCCATCCTTTTGCTGTTCTGCTGCTGTAAGATAAGGAGTTGGAATGTGCTTTCTGCTCCTCAGCCATTTTGTACATTGAGGCCTTGGAGGTGTTGATGGGACCAGTGGGAGAGGGGAGACCCTTGCTGGGTGGAAGGGGGAGATTTGCCAAGCACTGCAGTGGGCTGGGGTCCTTGGGGAAGCTCATCTCCCCAGGGAAACAGGAGAGGAGAAGGGAGAGCATCTGTGGAGCTCAGCTGCAGCTACAGTGAGGAGTGTGAAGTCCAGCACTGGGCATCCTGAGCACCTTTCATGCTCCTGTCCACCCTCTGGAGCTGTGGGTGGTTTGTGTCACAAAATCTTCCAGAAAGATGTGGAGGGGCCGGGTGTTCCTGCTGGGAGCTGGGTTATTGCCCGTGTGTGCACTGAGGGTGGGATGCTGTGTGCACTGTGTGCTGTCAAACACAGCAGAGACCCCAGCTGGGGGACACCGGGGTGACGGTGACAGAGATGGAAGGGGCTGAAAGCCAAATGACAAACAGCAGGGATAGCTCTGACTGCGAGGGCTTTACGAACATCTTTGGCTTCTTCAGCTGCTCTGTCTTAACTTCTGACCTGTTTGGCTCTCTGTGGTGGCATTGGCTTGGCAGGCAGGAGTGCTCCCAAGAGCAGGGTCACCCCAAACTGCCCCGTTCCCAGTGCCAGGCTGTTCCCAGGGCCCCTGGCTCTCTCTGCGTAGCTGCATCCCCCCAGCCCAAGCAGCTGCATTTGTTCTGGGCTTGTGACTCCACTTGTATCCGCTGTGGCACCACAGGGAGCCGTGCAAAACCAGCCTCTGTCCCCACCCCTCGTGCACCTGCTGGGAAATGGAGGCTGAATTCAGGGCTGAAGTGATAATTGCCCCCGTGTCTGTGGAGAGTTGGTGATATCGTTATCTTTTTACAGTGTACTGGGAAGTTCTAGGGACTCCAGTTTTCTGTGCTATACACAGGATAGGTTTAGCCCTGGCAGTTTGCTGTCACAGGGTTTGAAGAGCTGAAGGATATTGGAACCTTCATACAAAGCTGCCAGGATAAGCTCAGGCATCAGTTATCCCCCCTTGCTGCCCCAGTGAGCCTGGCATGGCCCGTGCCAGGTCTGGGAGTGTTGGAATGGGTTTTGTAACTGGAAGTCAGTAATGCAGACAGACAGGACAGAGAAAAAGCTTATTCAAAGGTGTGGGAGGATGACAGGACTGCCTCAAGGTCACCAAGTTTGTATGGAAGAGCTGGAGCCATTCCATGTCCCAAAGGCCAGTGCAGTGCCCTGCTTGTGCTGTTGGGGTCCCCCTGTCTCCTCGTGCCCCAAACTTCATTTTGTGCCAAAGCCCAGAGCACAAAAGCACCTTTAGCCCTCATCCTGCAGGAATGGGAGTCCTGAAGAAGACTGTGGATGAGGGTGCTCTGTCCTGGGTTCAGTCAGCCCTCTCTACTGCCAGCACCCCTATTTCCCTGCTCCTGCTGCTCACAGGGACTTTATTGCACGAAGATTTATCTCCAGTGAGTGAGTTTGTGATGCTGCAAGGCTGGCTTTTATCTCGTGGAGATGCTGGCAGACCCAGCTGCCTTTGCAGGCACGGAGCTGCTCTGGGGCTGCTCAGGCAGCTCCGTGCACCCAAAGCCAAGACAAGAACTACTGGGATTCTCCCAGAATGGAGATGTTCTGATAAATATGAGAGGTGCCTCTGAGTAAATACCTCTGCTGAATTCCTGCCTGCAGAGGCCCAGGCTGGTTCTGCACGGGGCCCCTGATGCTCTGCCTTGAGCTGCCTGTGCAGGTTGCATTTATTCCCAGTGCTGCATCCTAGATCCAGTCCCTCTGATTTCATTCCCCACCTCTTCCTGCTGTCGATCATTCCCTTTTGCACCATTTCATGCATAAGAAATCAGGGAAATTCAAACCAGGGAATCTCTCACTCCCCCAGCCCTGGTCTCATCTCAGATGTTGCCTCTCTAAAATATTACCTCTGTGAGCAAAAGCAGGGTTTTATATTTCTGTGTTATGATTCATTTTTGTAGTTAATAGCTCTTCCTACACTGACACAACTGGGTGACCTGCTCTCGGGAGCTGTGTCTATGATATATATGATATATAATGTATATTTTGCATAACCCCATGGGCAGCTGAGCCTGGTGGGTCCCATTTTTGAGTGTAGCTAGAGGTGCCCTCTGGCTCCCAGAAGTCTCAGCCTCCTTTATCTCTCACCTTCTTCCAATATTTCTCTGCATATCTTTTTTTTCTATTCCCCCGCACCTTTTTTCTTTCTTTTTTTTTTTTTTTGGTGACAAATCCTTAACATTGCATCACTTGGCTTCATTCTGTTCAAGGCTGTGCTGAAACTTGAGAAGCTGAGCTGTGTCTAAATAGCAGGTCAGGCTTTTTGAGGGGTGCAGCAGCACTTAGATCTCAGTTTAGTTCTCTGCACAGGTGGGCATTTGGCTTCTGAAAGTTTTCCATTTTATTACTCTGAATGATTTTTTTTTTCCTTCTAGTCCTTTTGGCATGATATCTGTAACCTGTCCTGTGCACAGGAAGGGCTGAAATACTTGAAAGTGATTTTTTGTCCCTTCCTGCCATCTTATTTCAGGAGGGGTCACTGTGTTCTGTGCCAGCCTAAGCAAGGTGCTCTCCCTGGGCACCCCCATGGGCTGAGGTGTCTGGAGACACATTTGCTGATCCCTGGGTGAGCTGCTCAGGTCCCTGAGCTGAAGAAGGGGCTGCATTTGGAACAGGGGCAAGAAAACAGCCTGGATTTAAAGCAGTGTGCTCAGGAACCAACATAATTCTTGCATTTCCTGCTTAGAATTTACAACCCTAATGCATCTCTTTAACTGGGTTAAAAATAGTTTGGGTGCATTTTTCATCTGCATGCTGTGCACCACACATTTAGTTAATTAAGCCAGTGCATGGACTTAAATTGTAATAAGGAGGAACATTTCCTCCCTGTCTAATTCTGTTCAAATTTCCTTGTACCATCCTTATCCCATTTGCTCTTCCCTTTTCACCCAGGCAAGCCACCTCTCTCTCCAGTGTCCTGCCTGCCCTGCCTCCATCCTGGCATGGCCATGGCAGGCACAGGGGGAGCACAGAGAGTGGATGAGGTGCTTCTCTGGAGTTCCAGGTTTCTCTTTGCAGAAGTCCCTCTCTTTTGTGCCTCCTTTCACTCCTCAGAACTGATGAAAGCATGGTTATTTCACAGAGATCCATTCCCAGATAAGATCTTAGCCCAGAATTTGGGGTGAATGTGGTCTGACAGTCCCGACTGTCCATCCCCAAACCCTGAGGAGTGGTGGTTCATGGCAAGCCCTCGCCCTCAGGCAGGGTTGGTGTGGGCAGGTACGATGGCAGCCAGCTCAGCCCATCCCCCAGTGACACACAGGGACCTCTCTGGATTCTCCTCACTTCAGGCTGAGTGGGACGAAGGGGCCAGGGATCTCCCACAGGGGCTGAGCTGGATGGACCTGCTGGGCTCTGACCTCCAGTGCTTCTGCCCTGAGCTGTGGGGTCGTGTCCACCCCAGGCACCAGGGGACCTCCCCGGTGGGATGCCTCACGAGCTCCTCTCCAGCTGCTTAGTCAGAGCTTGGTGGGAGCAGCCTGATTTCAGTCGCTTTAATGTGTCACGTTCCAGCGTCACATTCACCCCACACTGACATTAAGGGAATGAAAAACAAGCTGATCCCCTGGGTGACCTCCTTTTGGTGCTGCAGCACACCTCAACCAGATGAGCCTTGCTGTGGTTCGATGTATTAAAGAAGGAATAACCCCAAATACGAGCCCCAAATCCTGTATTAAAGGGAAGATGGGCATAACTCAAAGAGATACAGTTACAAAAATCAGGTTTCTTGATTTTTTTTTTTTTGCCTTGCAGCAGAAGGAAGGGGTGACAGAGTGAGACACTGTGTCCAGGTGAGCAGGGCACAGGGTTTGCCAGGCATCAGTGGTGCCCACAAGGATAAAAAGTGTGTAAATTTAGTGTTCAGTTTCTGGGAGTTAAGTAGCAAACACTTAGCCCTGCATAACCCTTTTTAAGGTAGCCCAAATGCTCACAGGTTTCTTAGTTCCTGAGGAACAGATTGTTCTGTAAATTGTGGTGACAGGGAGATGTGCCAGTCCCTTTTCCTGCCATGCAATCTCCTGTGGAACAGATATGGTAGAGCTGAGCGAGGTGGAGAGTGGTTCCTACAAGGATTAATGGCCTGTCCCTGTTGGTGTGGTGTCCCTGTACATCAAAGAGAGGAGTCTCCAGCACTGACATACACATTTCTTTAGAATAATGCAATGATTTTTAGCCCCTGATGGTCCAAAAGGAGTCACATTGCAAAACCAGTGGTCTGGTGGTCTGGACTGAGTTTCATGAATGTATTTTAAATGCATTTAGAGTGTAGGTAGATGTACTTGACTAGTGAACACGTGATGGCAAAACCAGGTAGTGCAGAAGGACAGTGGGTGTGGGGACCACCATGTATTTAAATGGCTTCTAATCACGTTGCAAGACAAAAAAAATCTGGGCTATTCTGACAGCCACCTGTGACAATAGATGATTCCACCAGGACTGCAGGAGTAGATATTTCAGTGTAAATTTTGTTTTCCAGTAAGAGCCATCTGTGTGATGAGCGAGTTGTGTGAGCTTGCTGGGCTCCCTGAAGCTGTGGTGACCTCGGCTCCCCACATGGCTCCCGTGGCCTTATCCTGGGAAAGCAGCAAACACAGCCTCGTGTGACCCCGACAGCTGAGGTGTCTTGGGGGCGTCGTGTGCAGCTATTGTGAAGCTCTGGAGTAATTACTTGTGGTGTTGGATGGAGAGTATCTCACACCAGGCACTGGCTGGGATGGCAAGAGCTGCTTCTCTACAGCCTCGGGGCTTCTTGGCTGTGCAGCTGCCAATGAATGAGGGAAAGCAGAGAGTTCCTGCAGAGCTCTCTGGTCTCTCTTTGGCATCACTCCAGCCTTTTAATGTGCTTTTTAGAGGTGTGGAAAAGTTTTGGTGTTGGTAAGCATCCATAAGGTGATTTTTTGGAGTGGACTGGATGTCAAAGAGCTGCCTTTTCCAAGAGATGAAGTGAGAAGACCTCTGGAATCTTCTCACCTCTCACTCTTGCTGCTCTAGGGAGGTGATTTAAAGCTACGTCAGAGTCACTGGGGTTGCTGGGTGCAAGCCCTTGTGACTGAGTAGTCACTTGATTTGTCTTGGGACCTGTAACATCCAGACGTTTAAGGTGCAGTAAGCTTTCATTGTGAATTTGGTGATGCTCAGATATGTGCTGGATTCCTCGTGGAAATCCCACAGCAGCCTCAGTGCAGGCTTAGGTGGGCAGGTTTACCTTCTGCCCATTTCTCTCTGTTTATGGCAGAGGGAACCTAACTTCCCTTGCACACCTTAGTGAGAGCTGGGTGGGACCAGTCCAGGCAAGGAGGAGAGAAGACAGAGCCTGGCATGATTTTAAACTGAAAAACAGGAGTGAGTGGAGGCATCTCCCACCTCCTGCCACAGCCTGTGGGAACTGGGGTGTTCAAAGCCAGAACTGCACTGTGGACACCCCAGCGGGTAAGGCAAAGGGGAGAGATGAGACTGATCCACATTGAAATGGGATGACCTGGATCTGAGATCACTTTGAGAAGTGGTTTTGAGAAAGGAATCTCTGTAGCAAACCCTGATCAACTCTTGTGATCTGCAAGAGTGGAAAAAATCAGAAGTAACCAAGCGTTGTTGATACTGGCTGTAGTTCCTAAGCAGCTCCAGTTGTGTTTCAGAGTGAAGTGCCCATTGCCATCCTCATTCAGAGATCCTCCTTTCTTTACTGCCACCCCTGGGAGGGTGGGACAGGGAGAAGAAGCAAGAGGAGAGGCCAAGGCAGAGGGAATGACTGGGTTAGGAGGCGACCGCTCTCCGTCTGAGCTTCCTGGCAGTCGGTCGTGGCTGCTGCTTGGTCTCTCCAGGACAGATTTTGCCTTCCGGAGGGTCTTTCCCAGCCATTCACAAATTCCTCATTTGTAAACAAACCCTGATCTGCCTGGCAGTTCTGCTCTCTCGTTTAGAGCTCTGCCAGCCCTGGGGAGGTGACAGTGTGGGAGCAAATTAGGGCTGGGGTGGCAGCAGAGCTGCTGTCACACACTGCAGGGGATGAGCACAGCAGGGCAGGCACTCCTAACGCAGCTTCCACAGCGAGCCTGTCACTCTCCATGAAGTTATCATGATGCCCAGGAAATAAACAAGCTACCAGAAATCCTGTCTCAAGGGTCACTGGTGTACACCTCGTGTGTCTCCTGTGTGAGGGCAGCAGGTTGTGCCTGGGTGCCTGCTGTGTCTGTTCCTTGTGGATTTGGAGTGGTGGAAAAAACTAATGTGAGGTGCAAAGGAAAAAGAAAAAAAATCAGTCAAAGGGGAAAATATTCTGTTAATATTACAGCAGTGTGCAAGCACCCCTAAGGGGAGTAGAAGTTTACAAGCTTCTGTTCTGCCCATCAAGTCAAAAAGAGCCAGTCCCTGCTGGAAGATTTGGTGTATCGAGCATCCAAGACACAGAAAAGGCATAAAACAGGTGTTGGGGCACTGCTGGTCAATGCTCTCTTTGCTCCACTTTTCTTTTTAACAGCATTTGCTGTCACCTGATTTGCTTTTGGATCGGTGTTTTGGTTTCTGCCTGTGCTCCTTGGGTTTGCAAATGAAGGTGGGGTTGGCTTTAGCCAGCCTGTGGCTGAACCTCAGCAGGGCTAACACTGGGCTGAGATGAAGGTGGCATCTTCCCAATGACATGGATCACCCACAGAGGGACAGTTTGCTGTGATCTCACTGTTCATTAAGGATGCAGCACGTGGAGGGCTGTGAATGGGCCTTATTGACTTTCTCCTGTTGGGGTGTTATATGTGGCAGCGAAATGACAGCTCTGGGAGATGTTCTCCTGCATGTTTATGGGTTTGTGCTCGACTCAGAGTCTCAAAGTGGCTATTAATTGGGTTTATGCTTGCTGGGAGGTTCGTTACCTGATCTGAAGAATGTAATAAGGGATGTAAGAGCACTCCATCTTTCACTCAAGAGGAGAGCAAAATGGTAAATATAAATATTTGTATATTATAGCTGGACAAACAGGGAGTGAGGCTCTGTTTCCTACTGCCACTTCAAGCCATATGGTGGTTAAGTCTGAGTGCTTCCAGGAGGGGCAGTGAAAAACAAAACCTCTCTCCAATAACAAGGACTACTCAGTGCTCTTGAGGCAGGTAGACTGCAGGAAGGGCTTAGGCTGGTGTGACCATTGCCTCAATGTTGGGCATTGTTATTTTTCAGTGGTAATTCATCCTTCCTCTTCCTTTATGCCTGGCAAGGATGGAAATGCCAAGTCTTGCCCAGTTGACCCCTTGCTAGGCTTTACTCCAAGCTTTCTGGGGTCTATTAGCAGTGATTTGTGCTTTAAGGACTAGTGAGATTCCTGAGTCATCCCCTTAGGCAGGGAGCTATTTATTTCAGTGTGTGTGTTTCACTCCCTGGGAGTGGGTGTCTCTCTTCCGCTTTTGGATCCTGCCCTGACACTATATAAAGACTCCAGGCTTGAATGAGCAACAAAACCAGCCCTCAAACTGGCTCCATCCTTTGGAAGATCCGTGCTGCTGATCCCATCTCTCCTGGCTGTTTGGAGCATGGGTAGGAGCTTGCATGGGATGTTTGTCCATCTCGGGGTGCGGAGCTGCTGGGACAGCTCGTGGGGACCTGAGCACACTGCATGTCCTTGTCCAGGAGCAGCTCTTGCTTTTCAGTGGCTCCTGGCTGAGGGGGAGGTGGGATTTGTACCCTTTTGTTTTCCCCAGGGGTTACTCTGCTGATCCTGTTGGGTTTTTGGTGAGTGGGGTTTTCATTATTTAGAAGAGGTGAGGTATGGAGTGGCTGTGAGTCTCCCTTGGTATTGGAGCAGGGACTGCAGGTGCCATGGGCAAACGTGAGTGGGCTCCTCTGAGACACTGCCAGTGCAGGAATTTTGTTGTGTCCTTTTCCCCAGGATGGGCCTTTCCAGACACATCCCCTGGCTGCAGAAATCTGCCCTGCAATGGGTTTGGGGGGAAGGAGTAGCACCTCTCTGGGGCCTGCACAGAAGCCAGCCAGTGCTGATGGCAGTGTTCATCCAAAAGCTGACTTCACACCCAATTAAGCATCACCCTGAGCCAGAGGGACAAGTCCTCATGTCATTATGTCTTGAACTCAATTGCTGGCACTTCATGAGGGCTGTGTCTCCATAGCCTGAGGGAATGGAGCATTTAATCCATATCAGCACTAAAGAAACTTGGTTAATGTGAGCTCTGGTTTGGTTCTTGTGGGTAGAGGATGCACATCTCTGTCATGGTATTTTTCTTAGTTATGGCTGTTCCTGTAAGGAGGGGAAAAGACTTAGAGAGGAGGAGAATTTCCTGAGCTCTTTGTCTGTAATTTACAAGAATTTTGCATTGAATTTTTCTCCTCCACATTTTCTTCTTTTAACATCTTGATGTTTTTAATGCTATTCTTAATTAGCAGCTTCTCGCTTATCATGCCAGCTAATGAGGGATAGGAAGAATTTCTGCGCTGACCTTTTGTAGCTGATGATGTTTTTCTTTTCTGCAACAGAAAACAGATGTAATTTGAAGCTTTCTCTGAGCTGCCCCTCCAGACCCAGAGCCTGCACCCTCCCCCTCCCGATGCAGTTGTGGGTGGTGGGAGCACCTCAAGTCGCATTAAATGACACAGAGAGAGCTGCTGAGGCTTGGCATGAGGATCAGCAGATTAATGAGATAAATAGAGTCATAGAATTGCATTAGAAGGGATCTTAAAGCTCATCTTATTCCACCCCCTGCCATGGACAGGGACACCTTCCACTGTCCCAGAGCGTTCCAAGCCCTGTTCAACCTGGCCTTAAACACTTTCAGGGATGGGGCAGCCACATCTGCTCTGGGCACCCTGTGCCAGGGCCTCAGCACCATCACAGAGATGAATTTTCCTAATATCCAGCCTAACCCTGTCCTCTGTCAGTTTAGATAGCACCATGTAGGCATGAAACTTGGTTTTAAATTGGGGTTGTAAGTATAGGAGATGATAATGGAAGTGTCTGAATAAAACAAATAGGACTCTAAAGTTCTTTCTATCCTACTGTTTTTACCAGGTGGTGGGGATGTAAACATCTACAAGTATGTGAGGCATATCCCAACCTCGGGTCTCCACCCGAGATTTGGAATAGCCAGACCCAGGAGACCTATTAATAATTCAGGGCTTGATCTTGCCTGGACTGGGCCCATCCATGTGCAAGAACTCCATCAGACCTGCCACTTTTGGTTCCCCTCTTTGCAGACAGCCTTTTGTGGGTGTGTGTTTGGCAGAGAGCACCTGCTTGCTGTAGATAAATAGGCTGAACCTCCAAGTGGAGTTCAGTCCCCTCTGGCCTTGCTCTTCCCCCCTTGGGAGGTGAAAATCACAGAGAAATTCATGAAGATAATGAATTGCCTCCCCATCTGTTTCTGGGGAATCCCATCTACCCTGCAGCCCCATTCCCATGGGATGTCTTGGGAAGAGAGGCTGGAGCCAAGCCTGGCCCTGTGATGGCATTCCCTGCTGGCTGCAGTGGCCTGGTGGGATGTGCTGGTAGAGCCCAGGCAGCAGCACAGGCCTGATGGGCTTGCTCACTTAGTTTCCATTTGCTAAAAGACAGCAGAAATTAAATGAAGATTAATTAAACTTTTTTTTCCCCCTCCTTCCTGCTTCCTCTTGCTCTTTGCTCTTTCTAGGGAAGACTGAAAATATGTGCTGGAGAGTGAGCTCAGCTCTGAGCATCCTTTCAGGAGTGCAGCACATGGCCCCATGGGACTGCAGGGAAAGGCCCTCTAATTATGGGGAAAGTCCTGCAAGCTGGGTTTTACACAACCAGCATGGAGCTGCTCCTGCTTTGGTTCAGCAGCAGGCTGAGGATGCTGAGACTCCAAATACTGTGACTTCCATGGTGCCAGGTTACAAATTGTGCTCTGGAAGTGCTCCTTCCCACATCCCCATCACCTCCTCCCACAGGTGACAGTGGCCCCAGCAGCCAGCCTGGCTGTGTTAGACCCAGGACTGTACCTCTGGCTTAGAGAAGGTGCAGATGCAGAGCAGGAGGCCCAGGGCCAGCTGCAGATCCAGCCAGCTGCTGAGCTCAGTTCTGGTTTCCTGTGGCTCCTGGAGCCTGCAGTCCTGGCTGCGGGTTGCTGTAATTCCCAAGGTCAGATTTGTGCTCGCTGCCTGGCAGGAATGGCTGGTACCTGCAGCTCTGCAGGAGATGGTTTGAGCAGCACGAACCCAGCCATGGTCCTGCTGTTGGTCATTCCCTTTCTGCAGCAGGATCTTGCCCCACAGCTGGGCACATCTGTGTGTGCCTGTACCAGGCACCTGCAGCATCCCCGAGTGGAGCTGCTGGATGTGACCCAGGCAGGTGATTCCCTGTTTTTCCAGAGAATGATCTGTGGAAGCTGCCTTGGGAGTAAGCTGGGAATTCGATGTGGGATCTCACTGCTGCCAGGCTGGCTCTGGTTTCCTCTGGAGCCCAGGGGAGAAGCACCATCTCCTTCTCCTGTTCCCAGCTAAGCTGCAGCAGCTCTCGCAGGCAGCAGTACAGCGATGCTGCAGGGCTGGGGGAGCTGCTGGGGGACTTGGATGGTGCCTGAGAAAAGGGGGTTAAAAGCAGGTTTTTGCAAGCCTTTGCCTGCCATTTTAAATGGGAAGGATGTTTCCCTGGCAACGAGATGGATGCTTCCCAGCAGAGCATATGGCTTCCATCGACTTTGATTTACCAGCGTGTTGAAATGGCAGCTAGATAATCTCTCTTCAGCTTTACTGTGTCCATGCCATGTGTCCCTGCTCCTTAGGAGTTTTTAAAGGGTCCAGCCCCTGCATTGCTGCCCCTGCTCCTGTCTCAGGGCTGGGGCTGCTGGGATCCTGTGCCTGGGCTGGGTCTGGGGACCTTTGCAAAGAGAGACCCTGCACAGAAGACCTGAGCATCACCTGGAGCAAGGAGCTGGAGGGTGGGGAGGAAAACCTTCCTTGCCTCTGCTGCTTTTCCCCAGCTCAGCAGCTCCTCCTCTTCAGAGATTATAATCCACAGACCTCTCTTCCTATTCTCCTCGCTGCTTTAAATCATTTTTAGATGTTTTCCACCTTTCACCACACAATCATCTGCCTCCTGCAGCTTGCTATTTATTGTTGTGTTTACTGGCACGGGGAAATAAGTAGAGGGAACAAACCTGTCATTTGCTGTGCGGGGGAACACGAGGGAGCTGCTTTCTGGGAGCTCGTGGCTTTCCCAGGCTGGCTGGCATGTGCCACCCCTATGGAGCTCATGTGGCAGCCTCCTTTGAGGGGCAAAAATGGGGGAAGAGGTTCTTGTCCTCACTGCTGCCCATCACTTTGGCAAACTTGATGAAAATCAGCCAACAGGTCCAAATTTTAGGTAGAGACAGGGAGGCAGCCAGACAGGGCAATTGTATGAGGCTCATCCATTGCCTTAGGAGTCAGGAGATCCACAGAGGTTTGGTCACCACCTGGTTGGTGCTGTCTGAGCCTGACTCCCATCTGCCCATGCCTGGGTGGTTCATAGCAATGAGCAGCAGTGAGGGACAGGTGTGGCATTTGGGAACTGGCTGGGTAATGCAGCCTTAACTGAAGTGGTTGTGCTGACCTGTGAACTGCTGCATTGCAGGGACAGCTGGGGGGGACAGGCCTCATTCCTCCCCTCTTCCACTGATGGAGGTTTTGGGGGAGTTTTGGGTGAGGTGATGTCACCTTTTTTGCAAGTATCCAGGTGAGCACAAAAGCCCTGACCTGAATGTGCTGGCTCTCAACCCCAGCCCTGCCTGCAGCAGGCCCCCAAAGCTGCTCAGTTCAATCGAGGCTCCCTCACTAACTGAGGTTGCCTTGATTTCCTGTGGCAGGGCCATGGTTTCCCTCCACTTTCTGGGGGGTTTCAGCTCTCTGGGCCGCCTCTCCCCCTGCACAAAGCTCTCCATGTGTGAGCTGTGCTCTCCTGCTCCCATCCACAGCTGGCCATCCACCTGCAGAATCTGGGCTACGCCAGGGGAGAAGTGAGAGGTGACAGAAGTGATTAATTGTGCTTTGGTGCTGGAGATTAATGTATCAGGTGCAAAGAGAGGCTGTGCCCTGGCAGAGCTGGCACTGTCTGTGCAGGTGTCACGAGCTGCCCGTTCTCTGCCCTGAGCCAGGGAGGTGCCCACGTGGGTGGTGGCAGGATGATGTCCCCATCGCTCCTGGGGAGCACAAATCTCCCTCCTGCTCAGGGAAACTTTGCTGATGGAGATGAAAAGGTGGAAAAAGACTTTTGAATTCAGAGTTGCAGCTCCTGGGAGACTCAAAATAGTTCTGTTAGTGGTGAAGTTAAGCAGAGATTGACTGGCAGCTGGTGTGATGTCTCCTCTCCCTGCGGCATAACTGAGCTGGTTCAGCAATTTTTTAGGGCTAAAGAGCAGTGTCTTCTAAATGCTGAGCTCTCCAGAAATCCAAGTTTGTTTTGTGTCCCTTCACCCTGGGCAGCTCCTCTGGGCTGCCTGTCTGCATGGCCCAGATGCTGCTCCTGGAAAAAATGTTCCTGTGCTGACAGGAGCAGCTTCACAGGCATGGAAAGCAGCAGGGCCATGTTCTGCCACCTCTGCTGTGGGGGATCATGGTATCCTACCAGCCTGGGGAGGGGATGCAGAGCTCCAGAACTACCACTGGCCTTTTATTTCTGTTTGTTGGACCTAGTCCTGCGTTCTCTTTGCCAAACTCAGGTGTCTTTGGACTCAACTGAGCTGGAGCCTCTCCTGTGGCAGTGCAGCTCCCTTGGCTTTTAGGGGATTATTCCTGATTCATGCTGGAGTGGGTGAGAGGGAACATCAATCCTGATTATTGTGCCATTCCTGGTATTCCTCAGGTTACATTTTTTTTTACCCAGTTTGGGGGTCATAATCTTTTGGAGACTGAAATCAAAAGGCTGTAAGGCAATTCTTTTGCACCTTGGCTGTGAGCTCCTGCTCCCTACCTGGGACAAGAAGGGTAAAATTAAACAGATGTTGAGATTACCAACTCTTAGATTTTATATGGGCAGTTTGCAAATACTTCCTTATTTTCCCCAAGACTCTGTTAATTAAACAAACAAATGAACAAATGAAATTAGCAGGGCTTTGGTAATCCTTGCATTTTACACTTTGGTGTTTTCCATTAGCCTCTGGTTCTCAGAAACCACATCCTTGTCTTCTAATTATCAAGGAATGAAGATGGGGATGGACCCTGGGAAGTGGCTGGGACATCTGAGTGCCTTCAAAATTGCCAGTATCTCAGCCATCCTCCTTCACTCTTAGCTGGGAGGGAGCCCAAGAGCAGCAGTTCTGGGGTCCTGCTTTTACAGGAGCACAAGCCAAGGGCCTCATCCCTGGGGAAACTGAGGTTGTTAAAGGCAGCACAAGGATTTTGAGCCATGCAGTTTTTGAGCCATCCAGATTTTGAGCCATTCAGTTGCCTTCTGTGGGTCTAGGGCAGTTCAGGTGGCTGCTGAGAGCTGCCGAGCCCCTGTGGCAGCAGCTCCCCTAAGGATGCTCTCCGCAAGGATTTTTGGTTTTGAGGTGCTGAAATTCGTGGTGCTGCAGAACTAGTGCAAAGTCAGAGCTGGGGAAGTGAAGCTGCAGGAGCTCAGGGGGATGGAGCTCCTCCTTTGTGGGCAGGAAACCTCGGGCTCCAGCTGAATCGCTGCTTCTGGGCCAGACCTTTGAAAAAGCGGCTCCTATTCCTGTCTGCCGCAGGAACCAGCCCGATTGGAGACACTCTTCCCACCTGCAATTAGACCAGAGCCTATTTTTGCATAGCCCATTCCCTCGAGGAATGTTTAGATGAGATGCAGCATTACATTTCATAGGGACAGCTTTCTTTTAACCCACTTCTAGAGCTCACCTAAGTCAGACGAGTGACCTGCCCAGGTCAGTCAGAGGAATTTGACCTCAGCAACAGCAATTTTAATTCCTGCATGCTCCAACCATGCAGCGTTTCCTTGGCTTCTGAAATTTATTTTTCTTGAGGTGTTGCAGAAGAGCAAGGCTTAATAAATAGAAATAACTTGATCTTCAAATAGGAATAAAGGTTGGATCAGGAAGGTTTGTGTTCCTGTGCTCACTGGCAATGATTTCTCCAGGGTGGGGAGGAAGCAGAGGCTCTTTTGGGGAAATACCCTGTGGGATGAAAGAGAGACAATGCTCAGATTTCAATCTGAATAATGTGGGTATTGCATGAGACAGCAACTTTCCCTCACATTAAAATCAATGAACATGATCTGAATAAATGCCTGCGCAGACATTTTAAGAATTACTTAAATGTCCAATATTTTATACTCTTAATTTACCTCCCAATGCACTGTAATTGCACCGTGGGCTTTAGGATTCTCTCCCATGAACCATTTCTGCAGCTGCATGAATATATTTCTCCCCACCAAATTTTTTGAAAGAAAGCCTCAGCCCGGCAGAGCTGGATCCCAGCAGGAACAGACTCTTCTGGCAGGTGCACAGGCTTGATTAATACTTTGGGTTTTCCTCCAGACATCTGGCTCCTCTGAGGCTGCGTGTGCAGGGCGAGGAGAATACGCAGACGAGCATTTCCAAGTGATTCATTCTGGGTGAGGACAAAGAGGAACATTGGAGCTAGAACTTTGCATGCAGTCATTATTATTAATAAGGCTTTTATTCAGCCCAAGTTAAATGATTAGAGCCAGCCTGTAAAAAACCCAAGCAATTCCTTACATTTAACTCCTTTTCCCACTGTAAGTGTTCAGATCTTCATCTCCATTCCCTGTCATTTCCAGACAGCTTTTGTTCTTTGGGGCTTCCATCCAGAAAAGCTCTTAAGCTCACTCTTGCTCCTAAGTGTGAGGATACACATCCTTTGCTGGACTAGGGACAAGTTATTTCATGGAAACCCAATTTCAGCTCAAATTCCTGCAGTCCATGGGTTTGGATCAGGACTCTGGCACTCCTGTTACAAGCAAGGGCAAAAGGCTGGAGGAGCTTTTGGAGTGGAAACTGATTTCAGAACTGATGGACACTGAAGGCAAAATTTCCTAAATCCTGCTTTTATTTCTGAGAAATGTGCTTCATAAATAGAAGGAAGGCAGGGCAAGAGGTTTTCTTGTGACTTGATTGAGCCACTTTGCCATGCTCTTACAGGGGATTCCACAGATGTGTGGATGTGGCACTTGGGGACATGGTTTAGTGGCCTTGGCAGTGCGGGGGAAGGGGTTGACTCAAAGATGCTGGAGGGTTTTTAAACCTAAATCATTCTATGATTTCCCTTCCCATCTCAGGGCCAGCCCTTTAACATGGCTCTCTAAGAGCTGTTTCTCTGCAGCCTGATGAATCCTCACCTCCCAGCACCACCTAAAGCCTCAGTGTGCACACCACAGCCTTCCCTGGAGCGCTGCTTTGGTCCTCTGGAGATGCTCCAGTGCTCCTTTCAGACCACCTGCTCCAGTGGGAGGTGTCAGCCCCAAGGCAGGGGCTTGGAATTAGGTGATCTTTAAGGTCCTTTTCTACCCAAACCGTTCCACAGTTCACACCACAGTCCTCAGTGCCCTTTATGGCTTTGTACAAGCAAGGAGGCTCTTATCAAGGCTGCTCAGGCATCACCTGAGTGCACTGAGATTGCACAGGAGCTGTAAATGTTGTCCCAGACAGGCCTTTGATAATGATTTATTAAAAAATTTATAAACCATGACAATCCCTGCCTTGGAGCCAGCCACTGTGTTCACCACAAACAATGTTTCCTGCCTGCATGGATGCTCAGGGATCCTCCAGGCTCATCCAAGGAGCAAAATCTCAGGACAGGGGATGGGGCTGGGCATGGCCAAACCTGAGGGGATTGAGATGCCATCAGGAGTTATTTTTGGGAAGGAGAGCATTTATTGAGGCACAGCACCAAAAGGCAGGACTCTCCACTTCTATTTCCAGCTCTTCTAGTGACAGAATTTGCCTTGGGAGATGATTTTGGCTGAGACCAAGTGATGTGAGAACCTGGAGTGAGGTATTTAGGCTTCTATTCAGCCTTGGAAATGAGCAGCCAGGTTGCAAGTCACAGCAGGATGGCTTACATGAATAAAGATTATGGATGCTCCTGGCTAAGGGTAGGTGCCATACAACTAAAGTTTTTATCCCTGGAAAACTCACAGCTTTCTCAGCGTTCTGCTTCTGACTCAATGGAGGTTTAAATCGAGCTGCAAATACTCCCATTCTGATTTTGAGGCTCTCTGAGCACTAAAAGGTATTTGCCAATCTCTGTTCCTCTTTGGTGTGGATGCTCTTTCACCTTCACTTATTGTCATGTCTGTATTTTCCTGGCCTTTGATTTACATCAAAGTTTTAGGTACTTGAACTGCAGCATTTCACAGAGCCCACAGCAAATGGATTTACTGGGATTGCAGCTGGATTGCACATAAGCACGTCAGCTTTATTTTAGCACAATTACCAATGCCTTGTTTACATCCCCAAAGTAATTTTCAAGTGTTTTAAGTGTTTTAAGTTGCTTTTCATTGTGCAGCTCTTCGATGCCTGTAGTGAAATACTCCTTCCTTTCTGGCTTCGCCCCTTCTAATTAAACAAATCATTAACGGCCTTTCCCAATTCCAGGGAGAGTGGGTAACAAGCACAGTGGCTTATTACAAGCTTCTGTCACCTCCTTGTGTTGTATTCATCTCCACCACATCCAGGAATCCAGTTGCTAATTAGGGGTGCTCTATCAGAGGAACCCCAACATTTCTGAATGCCAGTGAATGTTATTTGAATATGAGTATTTCAGGAATAAATTTAGAGGCCTTTTAAAATTCTTATGTAAATAGGCATGTAGATTCCAAGGGGGTTTCTTTTGGAAGGCAAATTAGATGATTAACCTGGGAAGCTTTATGATGATTCCATCATGTGCTTTCACTGAGGAAGGAAAAAAAAAAAAGAGAAGGACAATCTTAGGTGTTTCATGCCATTTTAAGTATTTTTATTTCCAAGGGGGAGTTCAGTCATTCTTTTTACTGTTGCTAACCTGAAGCACAGTGGATATGAAACCTGGATATGCAGATTTTGTGCTGGGATTTAAAAATTGTAATAAGAAGCTTGCACGGGTGTTTTAAGTCAATATAACCTTTGGATGTAAAGTCAGACTTTGGAGGTCTTTGGATTTACTGGTATTAGCAGCAGCCAGATTTGCACAGCTGAGTCTTGGCTGAGCTTAAAGGTCTCAGCAACAGGTGTGGGGGATGTCAGAGCAGCAGAAGATGCTGGGGGCCTGCAGGAATGAGAGGTGGGTGAGAAAATGCAATGAGAGGTGTCCTTCTCCAACAGGCTGGAGACAGATTTCTCCTTCCTGTCACTCTGGAGAGGGGACAGTGGTCCCACAGCACCCTGAATCCTGCCTGGAGTTCTGGGGATGATGGATGCTGACTCCAGCCATGCATGGGCAGGACCTGCCTGCTCTGGAGGAGGATATTGTCTTCTCCAATGTTCCAAGCAGAATTGGCATCTTTAATGTAAAAATCATTAGATGGGACCTAATTAATGTTCCTTATTGCAAACTAACATTTCCCAGAGTCAGGCTGCAGACGTAATTTACTTTCATTAGATATGTAGCTTTAAAAATTAGATTCATCCCAACTGCTACACTATTTATTGGCTTGTTTCCCTTTCCTTAGCTATCCATTATTATCTGAAGCCCTTTCCTGATCTGTCTGGCTAGATTAGGTGGAATTAAAGCAGAGTCCAGCTTCCTGTTCCCCACTGCCCTCCCTCTGTGACAGCTCAAAGGTTGCATGCCCTGATGTGCACGTACCTCTCAGCTTCTCTCTTTCCCTCCTCTGGCCAAAGGGGATCTGCAGGTCCCTCAAAGCCTGCCAGGAGTCAGACAGCCCTCAGTCCCCCAAATGCAGCTTCCCTGCAGAAAGGGGTCATTCTCTGAGTCTCCTTTTCCAGCTCCCCAGAGGTTGGTGGGCTGCAGGGTGAGGCAGAGGAGCTGCATCACCGTGGAGCTATTTTGGGATGCCTGTGCAGCTCATCCTGTGCTGATCCAGAGCCTGCATCCCTTGCTGGCAGGGCTGCTCCTTACCTGCTGGCAGGGACAGGGAGATCCCTTACCTGTTGGGACTGAGCCAGGGGATGTTTCTGTCCCTGTGGGACTTGGCCATGGATCTCCCATGCTCTGCTGGAGAAGCTGGTGCATTCCCTGCTGCCTCCTGTGCTCGGCAGAGCTGTAATTAATGCTGGCCCTGCCTGCCTGATCTGCATCAGGTCTCCCTGGCAATGGAAGCCCTGGGGAGCCCAGAGTGGAAATTGCAGCAGCTCTGCGCTGGCCCTGGGGAGCTGAGGAGCACAGAGAGGCTGGGGATGAGCTGCAGGGATGTGCTGGAAGGGGGAGAAGCAGCACCCAGGTGTCCAACTGCTCCAGCAGCATCTGGGGCTGCCCCAGCTCTCCCCATAACCACAGCTTGCACAGCCCATCCTCGGGATTTGGAGTGATAAAGCAATTTCTATTCCTTTCCCCCTTGTCCTGTCAATATCTACCAATTTAACATACAAGAATCCTCTTTTTTTTTGTGGTGTGTGTCCCTGCCAGGACTCATGAATTGATACTGACTTTATTCTGGATCCATCCAAGGTGATCAACTGAGGAAACACAGTGTGCAAGCCTGCTCTGATATTGGCATTTTGCTTTCAAGCCCTTCCTCAGGCACTTTACAGTGATGTTTGGTCACAAAAATAAATACCACTCACATGCTACTTCTTTAATCAGAAAATGTAGAATTCTCTTTTCCCTTGATCCCTTTCCATTATAGTTTTTTTTGGTGTTGTTTTTTTTCCTCTTTTCTTCTCTCATTGATTATTCATTTGTTTCTCACTTCAGCATAGAAGTTTGCAGCAAAATCTGGGCCATCCCAGGAGGGCAGCAAGCTAGTTGCAGCTGCTTCCCTCCTGGGATTCTGCTCCCCCTGCCACGGTGTGCCCTTCTCCAGCTGCCAGGGCATGGCCCCAGCAATCTGGAGGATGTTGGGATGGATGGATGGATGGATGGATGGATGGATGGATGGATGGATGGAGTCCATCTGACTGCAGGGCAGGTTGTGGTGGGATTGTTTATGGCAAGGGCTTTAAAAGAGCAGCTTGGGGAGAAAAGATATTGAAGTGGGACCTAGACAAGGCATTGAGTGACATCATGAGTGGGATTGCAAGTGAGGTTTTCTTACTCTCCTGAGGCTGTTTCAAGTGTCTGCACACCAAATCTGGTGTGAGAAGGAGAAATTTGCAGTGAGAAATCAGGCAATTATCTGCTTGGTGCTGGATTCATCTTGTGGCTGATAAAGCTCAGCCTTGGCTGAGATGGCTCTGAAAGTCCCTTACCTCCAGCAGTCCCCAGCTCACCACCACGTTGCAGCCTGTGGTTCTAATAAATACTGCAAATCTCCCTATTTTTACTTGTTACTGTGACATTAATGGCCACTGCAAAGCCACAAGCACGACCTGGTGGTGTGAAACTCCTTTTCTTTATTCACCAAAAAGCAACAACCCCCACCAGCAGAACCAAACCTTGTAAATATTCCAATGCAGTTTGTAGGCATGTGAGACAAAGTCAGACAGATGAATTATTTAATGCTCTTAAAGAATGCAGCTTTTAGTTTCTCCTTGCACTGGCCTACTTTATTGTATTAGTAAATCGATCCCAAGCAAATTAATTTCCCTGCTTTTGTTGGAGCAAGCAGTGGGCAGGGGTGGCAGCCTCCATCCTTGAGCAGATGCCAGGGCACCTCGGCAGCTGCAGATTCAGGCACCGAGTGTCAGAAGAGAGTCGAGCTCCTGTCACTCATGCTGTGCCCTTTGATTTGCATCAGAACATCCAGCACTGGGCAGCCTTGATGGGGGCAGGCAGTGAGTGACAGGCTGGGGTGGCACTGCCCAGGCTGCTCCTGGGAGGCTGCCCGTGGATGGAGATGTCAGTGCTGGGCTTTGAGCATCTCCCTGATTTTGTGGTGAATTAGAGGCTGAGAGAGCTGATATCAAAGTTGATATCAGCTCTCTCAGCTTATGGCAGGATGAGGCTTTTTTTGTCCCTAAAGAGCCGGGACAGAGACCAGCCCATCTCCCTCCCCACCAAAATGACATTCCCTTGGGCTGGATCAAAGCCCTCTTCTGTCCCATGTCTGGCCACAGAAGAGCAGAGTAACAACTACCCACCTCCCAGTGATGCTCCAGCAAACCCCAAAAGTCCCCACTCTTTTCAGGCAGCGGGGAGTTAATGTGGAGTATCTGCCTGAGAAAGCAACATTAAATCCACCCAAAAATGTCCTACTCTGGCAAGAATTGCAGCACCACTCCTGTGTGAGTTTTTGTGGATGTAAATGCACAAGTAGAGCCCATGCTCTCAGCCCATGCTCCAGTCTGTTCCCCTCTTATCCCAGTTAAAAATGTCCCTGCTCGTTTGGGTGCTTTTGGATGCCTGTTGCCGAAAGAGCTGACACTGCTTTGGGGAAAAAAATGTCAGAAGTGATCAGAGCTGCCAGCTGGAAGGGGAACTGGATTGGCACTGGCTAAACTGGGGGTAGTCCAGTGGGTCCATCCACACACAACCCTTCCAGTTGGCAAAACTGGGCACTTGACTTACCCTTTTTACATGGTGGTGTAGCAGCTGTGCAGAAAATACTCAGAGAGAAATAGATCCAAATTGCTCTCTGAGTTTGTTGGATGAGCATGAAAATTTACTGCCATTAAGACTGACCTTCCCTCTCTCTCCCTTTTTGTGTTCTTCAGTTTTCTACTAGTGTTCTCCTGCCTGGTGCTGTCTGTCTTTTCCACCATTGATGAGTACCAGAACAGCTCAGAAGGGGCCCTTTACATCCTGGTGAGTGGGGGCTGACAGTGAGGCTAAAATGAGGTCAAAACCACACAAACTCTTGAGACTGGGAGTGTTTGAGGCAAGAATTTAAGCTGTCCCTTGTGAGAAGAGGACCACTCCCACCTGTGGGTCAGAAATGGGAAAAATTGAAAAAAAAGCCAGGGTTGCTGGATTCCCCTGTCTCCTCTCCTTTTGTCTGTTTTCCTTTTCCCCATTCCCACCCTACATCAAATCAAGAGGTGCTGCAGACTAATTAGGGCTTCACTGGGTTTGACACATGAGAAAGGTGAGACAAGATCTCAGAGGGAAGGGAGCATGCACAGGATATTCAGAAAGGCATGGAAAGAGATGGAAAGAGCTCGTGTGGCATCAAGGGATGGAGGATCTACACCATGCCTGCACCAGATCTCCCAGCACACACAGGCAACCAGGCCAGTTTTCTAGGGAAAAGGCTGAAATCCCCTTTTGTCATCCTCTAGGATTATTCCTGTTCAGTGATTCCCATCTCTGCTCTTCCCTCAGCATTAACTGAGTTGAGTCCTGGAGACTGGTGGTAGGGAGACAGCGAGGTGTTCATCAGTCCTGTGATGGGGGAGCAAGCACAATATGAGGAGGTGTAAAACTCCAGTTCATGACTGCAACGTGCAGCACCTCTCACCACGCTGGAGAGGGGGAGGCAAGACACAGAAGCAGAGATCTGATGATCTCTCAAGCCTGGGCTCTCTGTTGAGAGGTGCAGGCTGCTCAGTGATGTATTTTCTGAGGTGTATTTTTCTGAGGTCGTGGGTTTGTCCTGGGTTCCGGAGCGTGCTCTCCACCACCCTTTTTTCCCCACTGATGGCTCTGTCCTCCTGGCAGGAAATCGTCACCATCGTGGTGTTTGGGGTGGAATACTTTGTGCGGATCTGGGCCGCCGGCTGCTGCTGCCGATACCGCGGCTGGAGGGGACGATTGAAATTTGCCCGCAAGCCTTTCTGTGTCATTGGTAAGAGCTGAGTCCCTGCATCAGATTTCCCAATCCAGGATGGCCGTTCTGAGCACTTGCTTGCATGGTGCTCCAGTGTCTTGCATGTGTTTTGGGGGTTAAACTTCAGCTGCTTCATTGTCACCGTGAGAAAGGAAAAAACCCCAAAGGCAGAAGTTCTAATCCATGGCCATGGTTTTTGTTATTCATCACAGGGCTCTCCCTGTTTTCTGCTGACCTGGGAGCCATCCCAGTGCCCTGCATACCTCAAGCATCACTGACAGCTGTCTACAGCCACAGGGACAGGGTTTAGCCAAGAGAAGCTGAGCACAGGAACTGGTATCTTGCAATCCTGCGTCCATCCTCCACACCAAATTGTTCCCAAGTCATTGAGACTCCGTGTCTCACTTTGCCTTCTCTGGTGCTGATGAGCTGCCTCACAAGGGAGTTGTGAGACTTAATTAATTATTGTTTGTAAAGCACTCAGTGAGTCTCCTGTGAGAGGGGCCATCTGGGCACAGCGGTGATATTTTCTGGGATTAGAAATGGACAGAGTGGCCATGCCCTTCACTATGGAGGCTGCCTTTGACTGCCCGGGAGCTGGCAATGCAGGATATGCAGGATTTCAGTTTATTCTACAGAAAAACACTCCTATAAAATTTGTGTAGCAAATCAGGGAAGAGGGAGGTTTATGGGATCTTTGATATGTATTGAGCAAGACTCTTTTTCTTGGCCTATTTATTGGACTTTCTTTGTCCTTGAGCACCTTAGGATTACTATGGAGGGCATAAAGATTTTCATTCTCAGTTTAGATGGGGGAATTCCCTGCTCTGTGTAATAGGCAGCTATGTCTGATAAAAGAAGGGGCCTTTGGCAAGGATTTAATCCAATGTTAACGCTGAATCAGATCAAAATTCATTTGCAGCATTTGACCGATTTTCCATGGGAATGATGACCATGGAGAAGGAACCCAGGATGTTCCCACAAGGTGTGCAGTGGCTGCTTTCATCCAGTTTCAGATTAGTGCTATGTCCTTCCAGCAGGGGACACGAGTGTGGGGGACCCCTGTCACGCACAGCCCGGGGCAGCGGCATTGCCGTTCCCTTGGGTGGTGATGTGGCAGCGCTTCCTCCCCCTTCCCTGCCCTGTGTTCCCACAGACATCATGGTGCTGATCGCATCCATCGCCGTGCTGGCAGCGGGGTCCCAAGGGAACGTCTTTGCCACCTCGGCACTCAGGAGTCTGAGGTTCCTGCAGATCCTGCGCATGATCCGCATGGACCGGCGCGGCGGCACCTGGAAGCTCCTGGGCTCCGTGGTCTACGCACACAGCAAGGTGAGCAAGGACGTGGAGCTGCTCTTTGTGTTCTCCCCGCCACAGACACTGCTGTGGTGCAGCTCTCCGTCCCAAAGTTCTTCCAGGCCTGGGGAGATTGGAAGGAGACCGTAGGTAACACAGGGGAGCAACACAGCGACACAAGGTCTGACAGAGTGCTCCACCAGTCAAGAAGGGAAGGGAGAGAGAGATTCCAGTCATAGAATCAATTCTTGGTGTGAGGGGATCAGTTTGGGAAGAGGTTGTTGTTAATTTTTTGTTTCCTGATGCTGTATTTATGATTTTAACGTATCTCCTGCTTCTTTCACTTTCTTTTCCCCAGAGAAGCTTAGCCAGCTTCTCCAGCACTGTGTAAAAATCACAGGAAATTTGTGCGTCTCCTTTGTCCACCCTTGCACTAACCTAATCCAAAAATAATCACTCCTGTGAATTCTGAATTAAAACCTCCCTGCAACTGGGGGAAGTCCATCCAGACCCCAACATCACAGCTCCTCCTTGTTTAGTGGATTGTACCTGCCCTAAGCAGAATCTCCAGAGATCTTGGGGTTCCGACTTCCCTGTGTGAACTGGGGAATTATCAGAGTTTTTAAAGTCTCAGTTCCAGTTCTTGCAATAATGTAGCTCTTAACACTCCCTTCTGCATTTGCTGTGTGTGCTTGGATGTTTTGGTCTTCAGGCCTAGCAGAGCCATGGTCCCATCACAGAAAGTGCCACCACTGATCTCCAGCCAAAGCCCCAAAACCTAAACAAGTGCAGGGAAAGTTCAGATCCAGCAGCAAGCAAGAAACTCAGCGTTTGGAGATGCGCACCAGGACTGCAATTATTCTCTTCTTTCTTTTAATGATCTCACAGGAGCTGATTACTGCCTGGTATATTGGCTTCCTGTGCCTCATCCTGGCCTCTTTCCTGGTGTACTTGGCCGAGAAGGGAGAAAATGAGCACTTTGATACATACGCAGATGCACTCTGGTGGGGTCTGGTAAGTAATTTCCATAGAGCAGCTGCTGGTTATTAAAATAAAATGTCCATTAACCCTCCATCTTCTATCACTTACGTGAGGCATCGACTTAGAGAGTGCTTAGTTAACATTTTTATTAAATGGCTTCAGGCTGTTCCATTTAGCTCTTTTTCTTACATAAACCTCATAGAAATTGTTAGGGGATCACATTTCTGAATTAGCTGGAGCTGCAGGAGAACCGAGAACTGGTGTGCTCCCAGTTGTGGGTTTGAGCTGTCGTGACAGAGGCAGGTCAGAGAGAGATCCCACACCACGGAGTGCTTTGATCATTGTTTTGACAAGTATTGCTGCCCTTTAATTATTTAAATTGCACTTGGGCAAGGTGCTGTTGAATATGCTGGAATAAATTTCATAAAATTAATAGGGCCTAAGTAGCAGAAAGGCTCCAGCGGGGCGAGCACTCCCCCTCACATTTCTGCTGAAAGGGCAACACTTGTGGTTTGCTCTGCGTGTGTGTGTGTGTGCATGTGAATTATTGGATTACTTGATTAACAAAGAGAGAATTAATGACATTTTAATCTTCTTGTGTTATTGTTCTTCTGCTCCATCACTAGTTTGGCCTTGATTACAAAGCATGTAATAAAAATCCCTGATCTGATCAAATCCCAATAACAGGCTTGGGGAGGAATCGGCTGATCAAGCAGCTCCTCCATTCCAACAAAGGGAAAGAGACAGTAAATTGCTTTTCAAGCCCCTTAGTTAGGAGAGAAAAATAAAAACAAAGCCCAATTTGACATAAGGAGAAATAAACAATGAGGGAAAAGTGACAGCCCAGATTAGAGCTCAGTCTGGGGAGAACCATGGACAGATTTATCCCTTCTGCTTCTGAAACTGTTTTGCCATTGGAAAGTTCAGAAAAAAATTGAGCTTCATTAAAATAAACATTTTGTCAGAGTCCAGCTCATGGATCCAATACAGGCAGATGTTGACAGATGGGACAAACCAAATTTCAGGTTCAGAAGTTCATCCCTTGGTTGATCTTAGTGTATCCAACACTTGTTGTTGTCTATAGAAATTACAAAAATATCGTAAAACAGCTTTGCAGTGATTATGGAGAGAGCCTTGCTCCGACTCTCTGTTTCAGTGAGGATTAGCCACATTGATGCATTTTTTAACCACTTGGTCAAAATAGCATCTAATTGATAAGGCTTTTAGTTGGCCCAATTAAAAGGCACTTTGGGATCCTGCTTCCATTTGTGTAAAAGTGATTTTTTTAAATTCTAAATGGAGTGCATGTTTCCAATGCCACATCAGCATGGTGTCAGCTCCCATCCCTGGGGTCAGAGCTGTCCATGGAGTCTGTGTGACAGGGACAGCCTTTGGGATCAGAAGTCTCAAAGATGTTTCTAATCAGACTATCCCTCTCTGCCTTGTCCTGCCAGTCCCAGGCTCTCCAAATCCTGTCGGAAGCCTTGGGGGAATAGCCAGCATTTCCCACTAGTGATGTCCATGGACTGAAGTGGAAAAAAGTGTCTTCCCCTGCAGTTTGAAATTCAGGGGACTGTCTCCAACAAATCTCTCAGGTCCTTCCCCAAAATACAGACTGCAGCTTGCCAGCTCTCTCCTGGTGCATTGCAATGTCACAAAACCCATCCCTAAATGGGGTGGTGTGAAGGAGCCATAATTCATCCTCTCAGCCTAACAGGCTGTTGTTAAACAAGGGAGTGGGCACCAGCTGATGGCCACTGCTGGGAAGATTGGGAATAAACAGCAGCAGATCTTTGTGCATGCAAATAGCTTTCCTGAGCTGCCGAGAGGGAGTTTGGGGAGCGGAGCCGGTTCGCTTCCCCTGCCGAAGGCACAGCCCCTCCCGGGGGAGGTTCCGAGCTGCCGCCAGCCTCTGCACCAGATGGCAGCTCTCCCTGTGACAGCAAAAGGCACCAAAACGCTCCCAGCTGGTGTGAAACCCAGCACGTGAGCAGGGCGGGTGTCGGGGTGTCTCTGCATCCCGTGGAGCTGCCCATCCCTGCTGGTCCCCCAGGTCCCCGAGCTGCAGAGCACAGCTCAGGGCACGCGGTGACCCAGCTCCTCCGTGTGCCACTCGGCTGTTGTGGGAGTTTTGGCTGTGTGGTTTCAGTTTAAGGCTGTCTGACCAAGGGCTGGGCACTGATCTCCTCCCTGCAGATCACTCTCACCACCATTGGCTACGGAGACAAGTATCCACAGACCTGGAACGGGCGGCTGCTGGCGGCGACCTTCACACTCATCGGTGTCTCCTTCTTCGCCCTTCCTGCTGTAAGTGGGTGCTGAGCTCACCTGAGCCTTGTCCCCAGCCCTTGGAGCTGGTGGCACTCTAACAGCTACAATGTGATGCACTCAGAGACCTCCTGACTGTAATGCTCTGTGGCTTTTGAGTCAGAAAATGAGGGATAAAAATCGAAAGCCTGTTTGAATATCCACAACTTGGGAATTGTGTGCGTGAGCAAATGGGATGGGAGCTCTAGATTTGGCTCTGCACAAATATTTATGGAAGCAATAAAAAAGCATTTTTTTCCCAGAAAGTTGTTCTGTAGGGTAATTAATGGCTTTAAGATGAAAGAGGGTAGATTTAGATTGGATATTAGGAAGAAATACTTTCCTTTGAGAGTGGTGAGACACTGGCACAGGTTGCCCAGAGAAGCTGTGACTGCCCCATCAAGGCCAGGCTGGACGGGGCTTGGAGCAACCTAATCTGGTGGAAGGTGTCCCTGCCCATGGCAGGGGGTTGGAATGAGGTGAGCTTTAAGGTCCCTTCCAACCCAAACCAGTCTCTTATTCTGTGGTTACACCATTTCAGCAAATTGCCCCCATCCCTTTGGCAGTGCATTTCAATGGGTTGTGGGATTGGGATTCCTATGGGGGTAATCTGCTGAATGCCAGCATGCTGGGGTTCTTTGATATTTTATCAGTTGGCTGGACGTAGTCTGGGCAAATTTGCAGTTCCAGTGAGTGCCAGCAAAGTCTGCTGCCCCCTTGGAGAGTGTATGCCGTGGCTACCGGGATGGAGGCTCCTTCCTTCCTCTATGTCTGAATTGAAAAATGAGCCGGGAAAAAACATTTGGAAGGAAAGCTGGCCACAATTTTTTTTAAGTGGAAGCTTAATTAAACCCCTGCTAGTGGCAAATTGTTGTTCTCTTCCCCAGGGCATCTTGGGTTCGGGGTTTGCTCTGAAGGTTCAAGAGCAGCATCGACAAAAACACTTTGAGAAGAGGCGAAACCCAGCAGCGGGCCTGATCCAGGTGAGGGTCACATCCAAGGAGCCTTGTGGTTACATCATCCTGGTTTTAGGGGGCTTCATAGACTTCTAGAAGTTGGGGACGAGACAAATGGGGCTGTGTGTGTAAGGTGTGAGACAGCAGCTTGTGACTGGTTTTGTCTGGGAATAAATGCCAGGAAATCAACTATGGGAAAACAGCATATGTGGTAGGGATTCTAGAGAGAAAAGGGATGGAATTCAGCAAGCAGCCAGCTCAGCAAGACAAATGCATTAGGACAGGCTGTTTTCACCCTTTTTTTCTCCTCAAAGAGACTATTTATCCTGATATAAAGGTACAGTTGGGAGCATTTTCTTCACAAGAACAGATGTCCGTGCAGAAGGCTTGCCTTGGTGTACATCTTGGAGAATTGAAATTAGTCATTTTACATTCCCCTGCTCCTCTCTCTCCACATTTTTCACTTCTTAATGGGCAACAACGTCCATCCTGGCCGCAGCCTGGCAGTGAATCCCAGGAAAGTGCAACATTTTTAACTGGGCTTACGTGGTCAGGAGTATCATGGTACCCCCCCAAGTTTGTCACTTAGCAAATCCAGGGGAAGGCAGGATGCTGGATCCATCCCATGGGGCTTGGTGTTGGTTGAGGTTCGTAAACCCAGGGGTGGTTCTGGCCGTGCTGGGTGTACAATCCCACTGGGTTTTCTCCTGCACAGGCGGCTTGGAGATTTTATGCCACCAACCTGTCGCGGACAGACCTGCACTCCACCTGGCAGTACTACGAACGCACCGTCACCGTCCCCATGTACAGGTACCTCCTCCTCCAGCTTCCTCCTCCACTGCCTTCCCCGTGATGCCACTGTCTCCACAGCTTTTTTTGTTATCTGAATATATAATTTTGCTTGTTTATTTACTTTTTTTTTGGTTGAAAAAGTTGATTTTGAGCTCCTAAGGGCTGGTATATGTTTTTACTTTTGGAGTTGTTTTTTTTTTTTTTCTTTGTATTTTTTCATTGTTTTTCTTTTTGACTTGATTTTAATTTCCCTGTTGCTTTGTGTTTTCTTTTTTTTCCCCCATGTCTTTGTGTGTGTACATGCTCTTCTTTTCACCTTTATTTCTCCACGCCTGCTGGTAGTTGCATTGTGTTGTGACAGTTGCCGTGCCCAGGTGTGAAGACCTCCCTCCAAGGTGCCCTGGATCATAGGTAAACACCACCCTCACCCTACCTGCAGCTCCTCGTGCCCTCTCAGGCTCTCCTTGCTGGTCCAACTGGTCTCTAATGGTCCTTCTGCCTTTCAGCAAACTTCTCTCCCACCCTTGACCAGCCTGGCCCTCTCCCAGATGCATTTTCCCTGGGTCCTCCTTTCCTTTCTTTTCATTTTTTATCACTAAGAGGAGGAAAACTAACTCGGGATTCAGGGAGCGTTTTCCCATTTCTTGCATCTCATTTATCCATCCCAGGGTGTTGACACAAGCAGGGAATGATGTTGGAACCATGATGGATGAGGCTGCTGAACACCAGAGTGTTTTAGCAGCACCCACCTGCCTTGCTCTACCTTGCAATAAAACCAGGCAGGTTTTTAAGGTGAAACCACACAGGTTAAATCAGTGTTGTGGAAATTCACAGCCTCCTGGGATTTAGAGCTTCATGGAGCTGGGGACAGGGTCCCCTGCCATGCCTCCCAGCCCTCCAGGACTTGGGGAAGGACCGTGTCCTTCACGTGCCCTTTGGGCCTGGTGGCTTCCTCAGAAGCTAAAATGCACAATGCAAATTCATTTTCACCCCACACCTCCCTGTATCCTGGGCAGGGCCATGTGCCCCTTCCTGGTGTATTTTTAGAGGCTATCAATGACTCTCTGGGTTTGTAGAATAGTTAGATAGGTTTGTTAGATATTCCTGTAGCTCTGTGGGGTTTTGTTGGGTGTGAGGGGGCTCCCTGTGCCCCATCTCCCAACTCCCATCTCCCCACTCCCATCTCCCCACTCCCTGGGCTGTGCCACTGCAGGAATAATCCCTTCCTGATTTCCCATATTACTGGTGCCTTCTAGCCCTCAGGCAGACAGCCTGGATGTATTTCCTGGGGTAAGCTTTAGCCTGTATTTCATACACAGCAGCCAGCCTCTTAACCCTTCATAAAAACCTGTTGGAAGTCCCATTGTTGTGGTCAGTAGGTTCTCATTGGATTCATTCCTAGTGTGTGTCTGATTGGTTGCTTTCCCCCTAGAAATTTATGAACTTCCTTGAAGATTTTGTCTGAAAAACCCAAAACAACAACATCAAGCCAACAGAACAGGGCAAAGCTGTTTTCCAATAGCATTAAACCCACCCATTAAAACTCTCCCTCCCAGTACCTGACCTTCTGGCTGTACCTTTGCAGCACTGCCTGGGATCAGCTACTGGAGAGGATGAGGATGGAGCTTGGCCCAAAATCCACTGCAAAATGCAGGCACTCAGGGCTTGTTTTCAGTGGACTTTGTCAGATTTTACTGCTCTTTGAAATACTGAACTTACCATGCAGCCAGACATGCAGTGACACCCTTTTGATTACCTGTTACACAACCCCCTTGTTAAAACCTGTATTTCCACGGAGCTGATATGCAGGAAGAAATCTGAGCTAAAGATCTCCAGAAAAGGCTAAATAGAAACTCTGGGGAGGAGAAAGAGAGGAAAAAAAATAGTTTGGAGAGCCTGCTTATCTTGAGTGAAAAGCCAGGACAGATTTGTATCAGGGTTGTAGCAGGTTTGCTGGCTGCTGCTGTGGCTGCTGCTCAGCCCCACACAGCAGTGTCACCCTGGGCTTCCTTAGAAATGGATTTCTCTGGATTCTGAGCTTCTCCCTTAAATCCCAGCTCCTGTTTGTGCATAGATCAAGTGAACATCACCTGGTGAGTGAGCCATGGGTGCACCAATGGATTCAGCCCTCAATGAAATTGCTTTTTTAACCAAAAAACAGTAAGCCCCTTCTGACTATATTTTGAATGCTATAAAATAAATCAAGTGGATTTTTTTTTTTAAAAAAAAGGGAGTAACTGTATGTTCTGGCTGCAGCTTGCATCACTCACACTGACCATCTCTCCTTGCCTCCCCACTTCCCCAGGCCAGCTGGCAGGCACGGGCAGCCCTGTGCTGCTGCTGGTGCTGCTGCAGCCACAGCAGCACGTCAAGCCCAGCAGCCCCTCAAGGCCATGGCTGCTGACATGTGGCTGCAATGCACAGTGTGGTTTGGAAGTGGGCTAGAGGAACACACAATCCCCCTCTCTGGTGCCCAGGGATGATCTGCAGTCACCACTACCTCAGCATCCTTTCTGCTCAACACTGAGCTGCTCATTCCTCATAGCAGGAGCCTGTGCCTTTAGCTCACCTCTCTTCCCAAGGCATCTCTGGAAAGGCTTGGCTGCTTGATGTGAGAAAATTGTTACACATGCCTTGGAGGAGCTCATGTGGCTCCAGAGCATCACTCCAATCACTGCAGTAGAGCTAATCTGGTTTGTTTGGGGGAAAATATGGTGGCCTCTGAGAGAATCCCAGATTTCATCTTTAAATCCAAAATGTGGCAGAACCAAATTCTGAAATATGCACAAGGCTTCTGTGTGTGCAGGTGTGTTTTGGGTTGTGATGCACGAGTTGGCTTGGTGCACCCAGACATAATAAATAGCCTGTTCTGCATCAGCCACTGGATTTATTGGGAAAAAATCTGCTCTTACTGTCACTCATGAGAGCAGGGCCTTGATCTGAACTACTCTCATATATTTGTCTTCACTAAAAAAACCAAACCCATGGGCACATCCTGCCCATTCAGCAGCCCAGCCCAGGGAATCCCTGGATGGTGAGGCTTAGGGCAGTGGATGTCCCATGGAAGGTCTCTGGGAGGCCCCCACACTTTCCCTGCCCCGTGGTGCCCGTTTGCTCTCGGAGCAAGGTGCCAGCTGCCTGTCCCCAAGGGTGACACGGGTGTGCCATGGCTCCTGAGCCAGGCACTGCAGGAGCCAGCTCAGTCCATGCTCCTGTGCTCACCTGTGAGCCTGGCCACAGCATCTGCTCCTGGGGACACACTTCGTTCATATGCTAATTTTCTTTATTCTGTTTCTTTCCCCCTCTCCTCCACCCCGACTTCCCCCCCTGTTTTTCTTTCTCTTACCCCTTTGGTTTTCTTTGGTGAAAACACTTGAAAAGCACGCAAACGCAAACGTATGGTGCCTCCAGGTATGAAGTGCATGTGACTCTGAAAGTGTGTGTCATGTCACTCCTTGTTCTTCATTTGGGACTGTAACATGCAAAGCCTTGAATTAAAAAAAAAAAATCAAAACAACAAAACAAAAGAAAAGACAGAAACCTTTGAAGATGAGTTTTTTCCAAGGAATGAGTGAAAGCCCAAAGCAGACTCACCCTCCTGCTGCTACAGACTAACACCCTGCACCTCCATGTACATTTTAGCTATTGGTACACACAAGTGTTGGGAAACTGCCAAAATGGTGATGTAAGGAAGGAGAATGGGAGCGTGCTTGATAAGCTTGCTTTGTTAAGGATGATTTCTTGATGGTCTTTCCAACCTTCCCCGATCCGTGCAACGCTTAACAAGAAAACATCCCCATTCATCTTCCATTTCCTTCTGCCCTCACTCCCGTGTGTTCCCTCTCTCCAGCCCTCTTCTCCCATCCTTCATTGTGTCATTTATCTGGCTCTGAGCTGCAGTTGTGCCCATCTGGTAATGCTGGCTTTGAGTTTGCTGGTGTGGTGGCACCACAGGGCACATCAGTGGTAGCACAGAAAAAAACCTCCAGAGCAGCTGTGCCTGCTTTTGAGGGTAAAACCTGGAGAAGAGAAAGATCTGCAGTGCTAAACTGATATGATCATTCATTTCTTTGAGTAATTCAATCTTGAATGATTTTATGGTGAAAGAATGCGTCACCTCAGCAGGACTTTTCCATTTCAGTTTTCAGTTCCAAGACCCACCTAGAGCTAAGCAGTTATTAGCCACAGTTATTCAATCTGGGACTTAACCTTTTGGGATCAATCCAAATGCAAAATCCTGGATATGACTGTGTAAGATATATGATAAATAATATTATCTCAGGTTCTGCAGAAAGGAGTAGATTTGCAAATCACAGGCGTATTTTATATGAGATGGGTATCTGAAGGTGTAGTCAAGTTAATATTTTAAGATGGGGAATAAATGACTTGCATTTCAAGACTGCAGGCCAAGCTCTGTTCTTAGAGCTTTAAATCCTCACTGGATGCAGTAATGCCACTAGAGCTGATGTGATTTAGTGTCTGGTTTTGAAACCTAGTTCCAGCTTTCACAGATGCAAGTTTTACAGCCTTAGTAAATCACACTTACTGCTCCATGTGCTTAATTTATAGCAAATTGCATCAATGAACTGCAAGTATAATATAAAGAATATATTTTCCTGTTGTGCTGAACAACAGTCTATTTTGAGAATCAGACATTTTCCTACTACTGGGAGAGGAATAAGAACGTGCCACTTCTGTTCCATTTGTTGTAATGAAGTATTTTATAAGCTTCCTAAATGTTCTCAGTCATGAAAAATAGCTTCATTTGAAGACATAAAGTCATGGTTAGGGAAAAAACTGGCTGCTCATAGGAGCTCCAGCACTGCATGGAGGCTCGTTTAGGTTCCCATCCCATTCCAGCACCCATCTCCTTGTCACCGTCTCCTTAACTATTCCTCCTGGGACTGTTGCAAAAAATCATCGTGGCGTCCGCGTGCGTGTCGTGGTGTGTCTGTGTAGCTCCCACCGTGTCGTGTGCTGCTGCCCTCCTCGTGTTGTGGGGTTCTGGTGGTGTCCTGGCCCGAGGCATGACCTCCCTCCTGTCTCCTACTGCTTGAGCAGTTATCTGTGCTCCCAGGAACAGCGGATCCTCCTTTCCCTGCGGATACGGGAGCCGGCGCCTGGAGTTAGCGGGGCCTTTCTCTGTGCTGTTCTGGGAGGGGTGGTGGAGGCAGCTGGGGGACCTGCAGCAGCTCAGAAGTGTTGCTGTGGTGGGTGGCATGAGCTGTGTGTGTCCCGTGGTGTGCACATTCCTCAGCCAGCTCCCCCTTAACCGGAACGCGCTTCCCTTGCTAACCAGTGACACACGGACCAGGAGGAGAGAGAGAAAACATGAGGAGCCCCAGCCAGAGGTTCCTCCTGCACCTGGGCACACACCAGGGCAGGGTGCCGTGCACCCAGCATTCCGCAGCAAAGCTCAGTTCAAGAGCTGGGCAGAGTTCTGCTTGTTTTGTTTTTTAAGGTTCTGGAGAAATGGTCTGGTGCAGTAGCTGTTCCCCAAGCTGCTCTTGCAGTGACAGGTTAGGCTGAGCACTTAGTTGAGATTAAATTTCAGGTCAAGTATATGTGTAAGGTTTCACCCATTTTTAATAATAATTTTAGTCATTAAAATACTGATTATTTCCACCTCGTGTGTACCAGGCCCATGAACCAAGCACGGAAATGGTGAATTTCTGTGTTTGTTGTGTGTCTGTACTTCCTCATGGAAGGATCTGTGGTGGCCCAAGAGGTGGCTGCCTTCAGCACACTGCAGACCATGGGCTGATGCAAAAGAAATCATTCCTTTTGGAATCCTGAATCCTCCACTCTTTTGAGCTAATGAGCTCCTCATCTGAGCCTTCCACCAGTGAGAGCCCAGGATTCGCAAGCCCAGCTGGAGACAGTGGGGTGATTTTCTTGTGTTCTGCTTGGTATGGACCTCGCTGGGGAGTTAATTCACCAAGGAAGAGTTGTGCACCCTTCATTACCAGCTGAGTACACCCTGTGCTGGGTTTAGGCACCACCTCTCCCAGCCTGGAATGCATCTCCAAACCCTGTTTGAAGGGTGGTGACAGCCCAGCACTCACGCGAGGCTCCACTGCATCAAGGTCAGCTTCTTCCTGATGTCTGGAATGAAGAGGATCATTAATTCAGCAGATCAGGATGTGCTTTTCTCTGGAGGGAAGCGACTGGGGAGCTGAGCCAAAATTTTTCAGGCCTATTTTTATTCTTTTCTCCATACTTAGAATTGGAAAATTTTCTGATTGCCTCAATCTTGTGAACACAAAATCTCTGCTGAACCACTGTGGTTTTGAGGATAAGTTTTGTGCCTGCAGAGAAGAGGCTTTTCCAGTTGAGTTGGATTTTTTTTTTAGTTAAAGTGTGAAACTATTGGTCACATCATGACTGAAAAAATGTGGGCATGAATATATCTCCTTTATTTTGTTAGAAACCTTATTTCTTACAGCCTTCCCCTGACATCTCCATCCTATGTTTCTCTTGGTTGAAAACCTGGCTTGGAACATCAATATTAAATATTTATGGAGCAAGCCCTGGTCTCCCAGGGTCTCAGGGAAGAACCCAAAAATGGATGTGGAGCTAATTCTATGGCTTTTAAACACAAAAGCAGGATAGGCCGCAGGATGTCTGATCACTGGATTTTTAATTCTTACCAGGATTCCCATAGTCAGATTTTTATTTTTTTTTTTAAACTGAGAAGGGAAGGAAGCCCTATGGTTTCTGGAAGGCAGTGACACAAGATTTTTGTCTCATTTTAGGGCAAAACCTGATATGGAGAGTAGGGAATTGGTTAAACTTGACCCTGGAGCACACTGCTGTTTCTCCTGGGATGCTCCCAACCCCAGGTCCTTGTTTTCTCTGCTCCACAAGCTGCTCCTTCCCAAGCCTTCTCACATTCCCAAGAGCAGCAGGGTTGAGTTTTCCTGTTTTCCCCTGCAGCTGGAGTTTCTCTCCATTTAGCAATGCCAACCTGCCAGACTACAGCTCTGCCAAAACACCACGGGGCTGCCCAGGAACCCTGGCAGCTGCTTGATTTTGGGGAGGTTCAAAGTCCGGTGGTGCAGACAAGTTTCTCTCTCTCTCTTGCTGTCACTTTCTCTCTCTTACCCCACTGCTCTGCCTTAGGACACTGTTGGAAGTAGCAGCCAAACCCCTCCATCCTTCCTGAGCTGTCCCTCAGCTGCAGTTGGTGGCACAGAGCTGGTTCTGGTTGAAAGGATGGGGCAGCAGGGGAAATTGCCAAGGCAGGAGGCTCTGGGATCAGCTCTGTCTGGGTATTAATGCCTGTTGTTTTCTCCCTCTAGACTCATCCCTCCTCTGAACCAGCTGGAGCTCCTGAGGAACCTGAAGAGCAAGTCAGGACTGACATTCAGGTTAGCAGCAGAGTTAAGAGAGTTTGGAACGCACACACTTTGCAATATTTTTTTTTTCCTTTTTCCTTCCTGCCTTTTGCATATGGACAAGCTTGAAGATGAAAGAGGTTTGACAGCTGGTCCCACATAGGTCACCCAGTGACCTCCTCCCTACCCCTCTCCCATGCTCTACATTAATTCCTTCAGCCTAACTTGGCTCTGAAGCAATGTCACAGTGCTTGACTGACAACTCAGAGCCATATTCTCAAAGGGGCTGATGGAGGTAGTGATCCCAGTTTTCCTCTCAGCTTTCTGCTCATCACCACACTCAGAGGACACTCAGGCCCGTGATCTGGTAATTCATTCTCTGTTCCCTCCAGTGACAGCAGGCAATGTTGCAGCAGTGAGACATTTTTGCTAAATTGGCTGTGGAAAGGTTTTTATGAATCTCCCAGAAGGGCAGGAGTCCTGCAGCTTCACCCTCTGGTTGAGAGGGGTAATTCTTGGGGTTTTTGAGTGCTCAAGGCTGCCCTGTTGATGAATGGGGAGTGTGCAGACCCTGGGAGGGATGGAGAGATGCCAGTGGCCATCGGGGCCAGCTGGGAGGTGTGGGATGGGGCCTGCCCTGGGCTGTGTGCCTCCATAAAGAATACACCCCTGGGTCAGCCTGGAAATGTTAAAATGTGAGTGTGTGACCGAGGCTGGGCATCCAAGCTTTTCTGAGCAAGAAGCAGAGGGGGGAAAAGAGATTTTTATCAGTCTCTCCAGGCTGCTGCCTTTAGCTGAGGGAGAGGGGTCGGGCTCTGTGCAGGTCTCAGTGGTCGCTGCTGAGCAGCAGCAGGGCCAGGGCTGGTGCAGCATCACACTCAGAGGGCATCTGTGTTAGGGGAGGCAGAGCTGTATCTGCTGAGAAAGACGGTCTGCTCCCTCTCTGGGGGGCTGCAGGGGCAGGGCTGACTGAGTCTCCCACTAAACACTGTTCCCCAGTGTAGGAGTTGTAAATCAGAGCAGCTTTTCCTCATTGCTGGAGGGAAATACCACCACAATGCCAGGTCAGTGAAGGTGAGGGGTGTTTTTCAGTGTGGCCATAGCATGGCTTGCAGTGTCCTGGCTGCCTTTTCGTAGGCATTCAGCTCACTTTGTCCTCAATGATTTTTCAGGGCAATCCAGTTTCGGATCTCAATACGAAACTGCAAACACAGATTGTGGTGTCCCACTCCCTCCATGTCACCTTTGCCAACTACTTCGGTAAAGTAGCTGCCAAAGGCTCTGGAGGCATAAACCCCACCTGAGGTGTCAGGATGCCAAGGAAGGGTTCCGTGCTCCTTCCCACCCATGTCCAACCCCAGCACCCGGCGTGAATCCGTGTGTTCGGAGATCTGACATGAGCTCTGTCCCAATGGCCAGGGAGGAAAAGCGAATGCACCAAGGTCATGGGAGCCATTCGAACCCTTCCCCGTGTGCCAAACATGAGGGCAGTGCATTTCCAAAGGAAGGGGCCACTCTCTGAGCCCACAGAAGTCCTCCTGTGCTCACACAAATCACACAACCCTCAGGTGTCTCAGTGGTGCGTAGGCACAAGGATGGGTTGGGATGAAATCTTCAACCCTGTGCGTTGTATGTGTCTTCTCTGAGGTTGTGTGAGTCTCCAGTGATCTTCTGTCCGGGCCAGAAACTCCAGGAATTAAGTGCTCCTTTCCCTTTCTTCTGTCCACAACTTCCACTTAGTTGTATTGTTTGGTATTGTCGTTTCGTTATGTTTTAACAGTGAAGCAGCAACATCTTTTGCCACCTGACACCATGCTAATGTACTATTGCTTCTGTTTAAAGGAAAGAGCAGCAGCCTGAACCATCGCCAAGGTCTGTATCACTGCCAACACACCATCCCCATGCATTCCCTGTAGATTTCTCTCTCTGTGTGTGTGTGTGTGTGTGTGTGTGTGTGTGTGTGTGTGTACCATGTCGTGGCACCATCGAGGGAAGCATTCCTAGGTATTCCCGTGCTTTTCCTGTGCCGTGCAGTCTGGTGTATCTATGTGTATGCTGGACCTTAAATCATATCTTCCTTCCAGTCTGCCTCGGGCTGGAGCTGCAGGGTAGTGAGGCTGGGGGGGTCCAGAGAGTGGTGGCAGCACAGGCAGAGCTGGCAGGCACTCACGGGGGTGACAGCAGGGCTTTGGTTTACGCTTCTTTGTTTTATTTCCTTGCTGGGGCTGTAGCTGAGTAACTCGGTATAACGCAGGCTCAACGCGTGCCCAGGGGCAGGTGACGCTTTGCCCGTGTCTCTGTCACCCGTGCTGGGCACAGGTGACACGGGGGACACGAAGCCATCGCCACGTCACCACGTTAGCAACTCCTGCTGAGCTCCTCTGGCTGCAGGGCACGGCGTGGACCCACTGCTCCGTGGGACACGGGAGGGCTGTCTGGCACGGCGCGAGGTGGCATGGCACAGACACCCTTTGGCCACCCCGTTCCCTGGGAGGAGGCACATTCCCTGCTCCAGCTTCCCTCCACGCCCTGAGCCCGCGGTGCAGAGCGTGCTCTGGGCCGTGGCGAGCACCTTCCAAGGGCAGCTGTAAATGTCACTTGGGGTAGAGCTTTTCTCTGTTCACAACTCCCAGGGGAAGCGACAGGGCTGGTGTTTGCGATACTTTTAGGACACTTCATCCATTTAGAAGTATTTAATTCTGGGATTTTTTTGTCCTGTATTTTCCAGTTCTTTTCAAAAATAATTCTGTTACTGAATCTCTTTTTTTTTCTTGGCTGATGAGACACAAACTGATGATCAGTGGAGATCATCTGCTTGGCTTTCAGATCTTCCATCTCATTCCTCAAAGCGCAGCTTACAGCCTAAATTTTGTAAACAATGAATACATTTTTCAGAAGTACAGCTAGAGCCTGGCATTCTGCAGATGTACCTCTCTGCCATGCCTCTTAGCTTGTAAGAGGCCAGGAACTAATTTTTCCTTGGCATAAAAGCCAACCAAAGATATCTGGGTAGATATACTGCTGACTAAAGGGTGGAAAATTTCATCTTTCCTTCCTTCCTTCTCCCTCTCCCTCCCCCCTTTCTTTTCCTGTCATTCATTTGAGCTTTTCTTTGCAAGCAGAACCTTTGTAGCACTCCTTCTACTTTCCTGCCAAATAACCCAAATCTCCAAGATCATGTTTCAGCTACCCAGATTTTTTTTTTTTTTTTGCTTGAGGTCTCAAGTGTAGCTGAAAGACAGCCTTCATCAAGCATTATTAAAGCAGGGAGCATTACTTGGGAACGGCTCTCTGGGAGCAGACCAAGGCTGAAATCTTGGCCACCTGTCTGTGGCATCAGGAGGGTCAGAATTTAATCCCAGGGTCTGGCTGCTCCTCTTCCCTGCCTCAGCCAATGATAAACTTTGGATGCATCAAAGGGTAAATCCACATTTCTTACAGTGCAATGAGACAAAATCCCTGTTCAGCCCCATCCACTCCATAGCCAAGGAAATCTGAGGTCTGACAGTCCCTTACAGGGTTACCCCAGCCAGCATCCCTGCAATCTAATAAGACTAAGTAGTCTTATTTCTGAGTCACTAGCTTTGTTTCTAATTTTTGAATCTTGGTCCTGTCTTGCAGCATTCATATTTATTTACTTGAACCTGAAGTTGAGTGCAATATTTCTTTGTAGAGGTTGCAGGTTTTTCCTTGATCATTTTCTAATTTCTCAACCTTATGTCACAGAAAGAAGTAAAAATAGTCTTCTCTGTCCTTTTTCAGAGTATTTTTTACTATTTATAGGTCCTTCATCAGAGTAATTTCCAAATGCTGTTTCCTGCTCCTGTGGTGCTTCTGTCTCTTGTGACACCGATGGGTTTTGTTGCTAAACCCCAGCCCAGGGAAGGTTTAAGCTGAGGGTCTGCAGCTGCTGTGCAGAGCTTTAGAGTTTATTCCCTATCATTCAGTTCTGCTGCCATGGCAGCACCAAAGCTCCTTCCTTCTGTTCCCTTAGGACAATACCAATTCTGCCTGTTCCCACTGTCCTTTTCCTTCCATCTCATAATGCCTCAGACCTCAGGAAGGAATTTTGCATTCGGGGGGGCCCAAATTGCCTGTTTTCCCCAATAAAATTTTCTGGGTCTTTTACATTCACATCCCAAATCTTCCACCCACTCGAGTTTCCAGCAGCCTCCCGGTGATGCTCAGTGTGTCATCCTGCCCTTAGAAAAGAGAACTCATCCTGTTTCTCTGCCCACCTGACAGTTAATCACCCACTTGCTGGTGATGCTTCACTCAGGAAGCTCCTGGGGATGAATTGTCTCTCTCAGCAGACCCCAGCTCTACACTTCTACTGCTTCAGCTGGGAAAGGATTTTTCACTTTGCATTTCCATTGCTGTAAGGAAATGGTCTTACACCTGGAGGTAGCTGGATCTTCCTCCTGCTTTAGTGATGTGTAGGGAGTGGCTGATTTCCTACATCCTTCTTTCCATAACCAATACACCACAAACCCCCTGCAGCAAATGGAACAGAAAGAGCTTTTTCACTATTTTTCACCTTATTATATTTCCATTTAGAGAAGGGATGCTGGCATGGCACATGGGATTATGCTATGCAGGATGAACATTGTCTTGTGAGGTCAGGGAGCATCCCAAGCATTCTGCCAGAGCACGGGGTGGCTGTTGGGGTCCTGCCCTCTGACCCCAGTGCTACTGTGGCCGTACTGTTTTCTGCCCACACAGCACTGGGAGAGCTGCTGCCCAGGCTGAGAGGACGTGAGGAGGTGATGGGGTCATTGTGGCAGAGGCTCGGGGTCACCTAGAGTTTCTCTTGGGTGACTTTTCATTTAGTCTTGGCATAAAATGGGACGGCTGATCTGAGAGACAGGTTACGTCCTTTCTCTATGGTTTCTGCTTTGTTTTTCCACCACGAGCTTGTCTCCATCCACATCCGAGTGCTGGGAATGCTCTGTGCTGACTTGCATGGGGGCCAGGAGCTCACCTCCCCCAGAGGTGGAGCCTAGGCTGTGATGAGCAGAAGAGATGCTGGCGTTTTTCTACATGCTATGTACCCTTCCCCCGTTTTTATTTTCCTCCCTTTAAGAAACAAACGCTGTCAGAGCCTCCTGCTGGCCATCACTTTGGGTGTTGTGCCCACCCTGCCCCTGCCCCAGCCAGGCACTGTCCCCTGCCCCTCCCCAGGCTGGCTGTGCTGTGGGACCCATCCCACCTCTGAGACCACACTGCTGCCACAGGGTGCAAATCCAAGCCACTCTCCCTCATATCCCCAGGGAAGGGGGCCTGCTCTGTGCTAGGGATTTTCTCACCCCTCCTGCTGCAGAAAGCCAGCAGATCAGAGCGGTGATGGGGGGTGATTACTCTTCTGTTAATCAGGCTGAAAAACAGCTGTGGCATCTCTTTTCTGTTTGTTTTGCTTTGATTGTAATGTCAAAAAGACAGATACATGGTTTGCCAGGGCTATGGAGGCTCCTGTATTAAATGTGGGCTTCAGATGCTCTTTAACAGATGGTTTGAGAAACATCTGAAGGCATCCACAACCCCATTGCTTCCTCTTGCATTTTCCAAAATACAATGGAGTGAAGCTAAAAATTAATGCACCAAATGATCATATTAATATCAGAGAAAAAGAAACAGAAGTATTCCAGGGAAGTGAGAAGCTAAAACTCAGATTACTTTGTCCAGCATGAGTTCAGTGCTGTAGATAATGAGAGGAACCTCTTTGGAAGGTTGTTCTCAGCTGTGGTTTGTCCTTGACCCCAGTGGGCTCAGCAGGACCTTGGCTGTGTACTGGGTGAGTGCTGGGCTGGGTCCTTGTACCGTGTGTGTATATCTGTGTGTGTATCTCTCTCTCAGTGTGTGTATATGTCTGTCTGAGATACACACAACCCCAAGATCTCTGTTCAGGGGTGTGATTAAGGCTTCTGTACGCACTGGAGGATGCCTTTGGTTGACTCAGTGGGCCCCTACTCATCCAGCCAAGGATGTCCAAGGTGTCCCAAACCTCTACTGCCCATGGAAACCAGAGTCAATCCTGGGAACCCCATGGGCCACACGAGCCTGGGCTGGTGTTTGGCCTTCTAACCAATTTAACTGGTGTCAGAGACTCATGCTGGGACTGACAGTAATCTGGAAATAATCAGTTGCCTTTAGGGGAGCGGATTATTTGCACGGAAGGAACTGCATCTTTCTGGAGGGACTGCAGAGGAGACTGAGAGGAGAGAAACCCATGTGTCTCCCCGAGGCTCTGCATGCTCAATATCCCACTCCCACGCCAGCTCCAGGACAGCCCTGGTAGCACCACTGGCCCCTGGGGCTACCTGGGGATGCAGGGTCCCATTGTGGACACCTGAGGAGTCCCCAGGATGCCGAGGGTGGTGTTGGCTGAGCTTGCATGGGATGCTGTGCCCGTGAGCTCCTCTGATTACCCAGCTCAGGTGTAAAACAAGACTGGGATTTGGTGCCCTTCAGCCTTTCCAGTGAATTCAGCAAGAGCTGCCTGCTGGTGGTTGGTGGCCTGGTGGGGTGATGGGGCCACGTCATTCCCCTTCCACAGGTAGAGGGCTGCTCCATGGCGTGGAGGACCCTGGTCCTGGTGGGGATCTCCTGGCAGGGCAGTGCCTGAGCAGCCATTTGGGATGGAGCTGTGGTGGTGCCTCCTGAAAGCCAGCAACTCCCCAGAAGTGGTAGGGCCTGTCTGAAAATTGTTACGAAAACCAGATGTGTGAACACAGATGTTCAACTCCTTTCCCAAAAGGGACTGCACCACACCTTCTTTTTATCTATTTTTGGTTTTTTTTCAATGCCAGGCTTAATATAATGGTATTTTCCTTATCAAGTAATTCACAGAATAAGTAGCTCTTTTTGTGAGTGGGGTTTTTTTGGGAAGAAAAAATAAAAAGAAGAAATTTGAGCTTTTTGGATATATTTTGACAAACCAAGTTAAAGTTTTGGCTTTCCATGGTTTACACAATTTGAAAAAACTTATTTTTAAAAATATATTTAGAGGAAGAACAGAGTATTTTTTTGTTTCTAATACAGATGAAAAATCTTCCTGCAGTTAATTGTAGATAAAATGACACCACCAACTCAATGAGCAGAATGCCTCATGTCTAATAATTAAATTTACTGACCACAGTGCAACAAATTTCAGAAACCCTCTTGATTTTTGATTTACTTTTTTTTTTCCCCTCGCTGAACACTCAAACAGAACAATCCTGTCATGAACCCGGCCCTCAAAACACCTGTCTTTTAAACCCAGAGTCCATAATCAAAAGTTTCCTGTCTGGCATTTGCTTCCAGGTCTAATTTTTACTCTCCCCTCATTTCCAGTAAGAGCAAACCGTGCAGAGAGTCACTATGCGGATGCTGCTCAGGAAACTCTAGGTACCACGGGAAATGCGTCGCACGAAACTAATCAAAAGCTGCACGGCTCATTCTCCCTCTACCCTGCTACCACCCGTTCTGATCACTTCTCTGCTTAATAGAGGTACTAGATGAGTGAAAAAAAGAGGTGGAAGAGCCTCCCCGCTGCCCGCCCCGAAATTAGAGCCTTCCCTGGCTGCCAGTTGTGCGGAGCACACGAAGCGAAGGGATGAGGATGGGGAATTTGGGCTGGGCTAGCCAAGCCAGTGTCTGCTCAGCAAGGGAGGAGGCCAGGAAATGAAGTTAAACAAATAATGGAAAATTAAAAAAAAAAAAAAAAAGGAGCAAAATGAAAAATTTTAATTTTTTTTTTTTTAAAAAGACCCCTTCCTCCCTGTCGCTCTATCCCTCCTCAAGGTCCAGGGAATCCTTGCAAATTGACTTGCACTGTACAGCAATGTCCAGCTAGTAGCATGCGAAATACCAGCTTCCTGCCTCTGCTCAGTCACCATTCCTTTGGCTCTCTGACCGTGACAAATTGACCTTTCCTAGCCTGGTGGCCTTTGGAAGCCACAGCTTGCCTATCTAGCACCTCTACTACGCAGCTAGAGAAGGACTAATCTCAGCCTGTCCCGCCAGACGCAGGGGACACGGGCTCCCCCGAGCGTTGACATTGGCCTTGTGAATGGTTCTGTTTCTAGACCCCGAGGGGGACAGACAGCTTTAGCTCAGGGCTTTGTACGAGCAGGGTTTGCATCTTTTTCGTCCAGCTGACAACTGCTAGGTGTTTTCAGGGACTTCCCAACCAGCATCCCTTAGTGCACCCATGGCCATGTACACAGACACATAGATCTTATCTTACTCGTGCATAAATACTTCCACACCTGCACTAGAAGAGTCTTTGCCCCCACCCCTGCTCCTCAGCAGCAGACATGCACCTTCTTGATCTCCCACTGCCCAGAGTTTGCATGCTGTGAATGCTGGCAGGGGACCCCCGAGCTCCTCGCCCCACGGCCAGGCAGGTGGACAGCCCAGGAGTGGCAGGGCACTGAGTGATGCCGCATGTTTGTGAACTCGGATTTTTGCATGCTCTTTTTTGGAGTCCGTTTTAATTCTCAAAATCACCAGTCTCTGTATCCCTCAGAAAGCCAACAAACTACAGCTTTGAAAGTGTAAAACTGCAGCTCTAACAGTATATGTATCTCTGATTTTCTTCATTAATTGTTTCAACCTGTATCTTTTCTTTTCTTGCTATTTTTTGACCTGCTGGCTCTTTTTATTCTCTGTCAGTCTAGAGGGTAGGACTCATGGCTGAGGTTTGCGTGTGTACCAGGTGCTCAGAAGTAGAGTGGTAAATCCCATCTCTGAATGGGTAACAAAGAGGAATGGGGCATGATCTAGGGTTCGTAAAAAGCAGTTTCTCCATGGTAGGAAATCCTTTACATCTGGATAAATAGTCTGAGCCTCTGAGTCAGCCTCCTGCTACATATTTGGTGGTGCTATGGCCTTCCTTGAAGGTTAGCCTTGAAAAGTGTGGGTAAATATTGGGTGATCATCAGTTGCAGAGGCAGCATTTCAAGACAAATGGCAAAGATTTGGTCAATAGTCTAGCTGGAAAAGTTATCCTGATTTCTGTGGTGTTTCCATTTGCCAGGTGAGGTTATTTTATGTGTGGAGGTGTAGTGCGAGCAGGGACTCCTCCCCAGAGAAAGCCTCTTCTCAGTTGCTTAACACTGAGGTTGTTTTTGGCAGAGATGAAAATGAGGAGTGCTATTTGTAATCTGTCCTCTCATCTGTTCATGTCTAGTTCTGTTTTCTGGAAAATCAGCCACTCTGATCTCAATGTCTTCCTTGCATGTCTTCCTAGGCATGGATTTTTAATTGCTAAAGCCAGTGTAATTTTTTTCTGTTTTTTACTGAATTCCTCCCCATTGTGGTCCTCATCTCATCTCCCCCGTCTTGAGTCCTGCAAGGGAAAGGGAGGATGAAACAAAGTGTTACCTCAATATCTTCTTAATCTGTTGGAGAGTCTGAAAAGGAGGATGACAGGCTGTGGTTCTTCCAGTCAAAAAGGAACCTTGAACTTTGGAGTAGCTACAAGAGCATCTTCATTACCTGCATCCACCCTCAATGTAGTGTGATACACCCTGTGCTTTAGTAGGACTGTGGGTTAACCGTGAAGGGATGTAAAAATAATTCAGATGTCTTGTTTCTCTGGATCCTTGGGTGTCTTCCACCAATCCTCACTGCACAAACTCTTGGGGCAGATGCCAGCACTTTGATGCAGCTCAGGCTGAGTGCTAAAAGCCTTCATCTAGGATGCACATAACGAAATAACAGCACACAATGAGGCAATCATTGAAAACTCAATGTAGGTAAATTAATAGGAAACTCCTTAGAAGCTGTGGTTTCTTAATGTACTAAACCAATGATCTTTAGTCAATAAATGCAATAACACATTCATTTTTAGACAGTAATGTAGCTATACCAAGCCAGATTATCAGCTCTATCATATTCTGCTTCGTAAGAGACTTTCCCAGCACACTCAGAGACGAGGGCACCTCACAGTGGGAAGAGGTGGAACCCAGAGCAGTGAAGGAAAGGTGTTTGCAGAGCCCTTGGCTGGCCTGTGGCTCTGGGTGGAGCAGGTGCCTTAAAGGCTGGTTTGGGAGTGATCAGCCAGCTCGGAGGTGCAAGCTGGGTGCTTTGCTTTGCTCCCAAAATGCACAACAGCTGAGCTGGCAAACAGCAAACGGCCGGGAGAAGATGCAGGATGTGGCTGATGTGGTGTCTGACAGCACTCAGCAGCAGTTTGGGAAAAGAGAGCTGGGAGTTGGGAAGAGACGGGTGATTATAACAGAATGCTGCAGGACAGCAAAGGTTATGGACGTGAGTCTGGCTCCACTGTCCCTTCACTCATCCGAGGCCCTGTGCTCTTCTGTGCTTGTGTGGTGGCTGCAGGGATGCTGCAGCTCCAGCCTTTGCCATCACAGCATCAGTGGCTCCCATCCAAGTCTAGCAGTGTGGCTGTGGATGAGGAAAAGGAGAGGGATTACTCACCATGACAGGATCACTGGCTGATGTTTTGTTTTCCTTACTCCCAGGTTTCTCTGCTTCTAGAAACTGCATTCTCTAGGCTGGATTCACCTTTTAGCAATGTTTTTTCTGGAATCACTGGAGGCAAACCAGGCTTCAGCCGGGCCCTCTCTTGGTTTTTGTTTTAGTCGCGGCAAATTTTGCATACACAGTTTTATTTTCCTTTCCTTCATGTTTCCAGTAATTGGTTTCTGCCTCTTACTCACAGCATCAGGCAGACTGGAGCCCAGTGATAGTCACAAAGGCCATCATTCACTCTTGGCACTCCTGCCTGGTTTTAATGAGTTATTCTCATATGCCACAAGCTCAGCACAAACTCTTGATTTAAAAAAAAGCCCCTCATTTACCAACAGGAGGGAACCTTTTTCTCCTGGCCACAGCTTCTCAGAAGAATGGCCACTGATACTGGTTGAGTTTGGATGCAGAGATGGATCTGAGTCTGTGCTAGTCATTCTGGCTAGCTGAGAAGAAAATGAAGTAATGGCTCAAGCATAGTTTAAAATCAATGACAAGACCTTACAACTGATACTTTTTATTGATCTAAGATTACTGCTAATGTAATGAGTCCACTTTTTTTTTAAAGTGCTGATTTAATACTATAGAGAACTGGAATGAACCCCAAACCAGAGCATTTCAAACAGGAGCTTAAACCCCTGGCATCCTAAGGAGGCTGATGGCAGCTCATTTTGAAGGTCAGTACTTGTGCATTTTTCTGCTGAGTGCTGGGCAGCTGGACTTAACCAAAATGCAAAGCCCACTAAATCAGTGAACATCATCCAGTTGCTCCAGCATGGACTCTCATTTTTTGACTGGCAGCAGAGAAAAATCAGCTCAGTTTCTGTCTTCTGTTAAATGCAAGTCAAACCCTGAATATTTATAAACCTTCTCCACAGTCAGCCTGGGAAGGTAATTTTTTTGCTATCAAATCTGTTTTCATAGATTCCACTTGGAGTGGACCTAGAATGAAATCACAACCTGTCAGGCTGTTGTGGCTTCCCCTAATCTGTGCCTCTGGTTGCAAAGCCACAGTTCCCTTTCCCTTCCTTCCCCTGGCACGAGCAGAGCTCCTGCCCCGTGCTCGCGCCGCTGTCACGACTGTGAGCGTCCATCTGTCCCTGCTGTCCTCACCTCTGTGTCACCAACACCTCCCACTCAGCTGAGGCTCATTTACCATCCTGGAGTGACATCCCAACACCGCCTCTCTGAGGCACTCTACGCCCCTCTGCATGACTTTCTGGTTGAGTGAGAACATGATCTTGGATTAGCTGACAACATATCCCTATGTATGTCTGTATTTCTTTGGGATTTTTTCCTACCAGCTCCTGCAGACCCCAACAGCATCCTCCTCTGCAGGGATTGTACTTGCATGTGATTCCAGGTGTCTTTTCCAATGAGGGAATTGCATGGCAGAAGGAAAAATTATATTAGTTGTTCATGGTGTCTGTGTCTTCTATGTTAAAACGAAGTTACATCAAGTGTTGGGTTTTTTTCCTTAGTGAGTACTTGGGAACAAAACCCACCCAGATCTTAATTGTTCATCAGATTTCTATGAGATTTTTTAATGTGTTGCCCCTCGTGCTCTCAGGATTGAAACTCTTTGCTCGTATCCCTCACCAAGTTCAGCCCTTTCTTTTTTGTTTCTTGTGATTCCTGCAAACATTTGTAGTACGTTTGTGGTGGGAATGGAAAAGAGGCTCCAAGGAAAAGGCCCTGCCATACTCAGTGAAAGGCAACTGGTTTTATGCTGGCATTGGTGATGGGAGAAACTCAGCAGAGGATAGGGCACAAAGAGATCACTTTGAATCCTGAATATTGCTGTGTTGCTAAAGCATTTTCTTAAAACTTACTTTTTAAAAGGTAATTCTAAGTAATAGTACTACTGAAACACAGTGGATTCAAGAAATATTATTCTGTAAAATCAAAAAAAATAAAGAAAAAAGATCCAGTTGACTTATTTAGAATCAAATGATGAAATTTCAATCTGTTTTCTAATCCAAGAAACACAGAGTGAGAATTTCCTTTAAACCTTTGCCTCATTATGTACAGTGGTTTTGGTAGCATTAGTAATGAAGGCTTATCTCCAGAAAGGTGTTTAGGCACGTGCTTGTTCCCAGATTCCTGCGTGGATTTGTACCTCTGACCTGGATTTCAGCTCTGCCGATCCCATGGCTTTCAGACAGACCCGCAGATGAGCACCACACTGGAAATTTAATCCCCAGCACTTACCTGAATTAAAATTCATCTTTAATTGCAATAATTCTGCCTTTTTAATTTGGTCATGAGCAAATTTTATTTTCTCTCTAGTCCCATCTTTCAATGTGAAATTGCTGCTGAGCTTGTGGCCACAGCCAACCCTTCCCTGCAGCCCAGGGGTTGCCCTCCCCTCACAACTCTGCAGAATGCTGCCTAAGCACCTTTCTCTCCCTGTAAATGTTTGTTGTCTCACAATGTAAAGTGACTTTGTAAAAATAGCACCTTCTTAGTCAACAAATCTGCTCCCTGAGTGTCCTCGAGTCACATCTTCTTCCTTGGCTGGCCGGAGCTGGTGTCTGCTCCCGTCAGCAGGGAACAGCCGGCGGCTGGGAAGAGGGAGCAGCATTTTGCTTTGCTTCAAAACCAGCAGCCAAGTTCTGATTGAAGAGCCTCGTGCCAGTTTTGAAGGCAAAGAAAGGCCGTGTGGCTCTGACTTTTAAGTTGGTGTTGCTGAAAGACACACCAAAAAAAAAAAAAGCAGGTCTTTGGTTGGTGATGTGGAAATTAAAATTTCTGAAATGTTCTTCCCGCAAATTGCGGCAGAGTTGGCAGCAGAGTGATAAGTGGCTGCTGCAATGGTACAGAATGCTGGGAATTCAATCCCTGTCTTCACTCAGTTTTGATATACCTATATATAAAATATTGGCTATTTGTGCAAGTCTCTTGCACTGGTTGTCCAACCTCTAATCAGTGGAGTTTAATCATCGATTGCTATTAAGAAAATATGAAATGATCCAAAAGTATTTGCAGTCTGCTTTCCCCAGTGATGTCTCTATAAAGTTTGTGGTTTCATAAAGATTCACAAAATCTTTCTGTTTTTAAATTTTCACATGAAAACTCAACATCTTCATTTGGGTGAAAGACTTTGAATGCAAATTTCAGAATTTGGATACTAATTAGAGCTGAGTGGTCACTATTTCCCAGTGAGATCATCTCTGTTTCTGCAGAGACCTTCTTTTCCAGCCATAATTGCAAGGATTCTAGTTGGAAAAAAGGCATGAAAGTGCCATATTCTGGAGTTTTAAAATTTTGTTTTCCATGTTTATGACAGCCATAGCAGACCTCCAGGGAGATGGCAGATAGCTTTTAGATGGGATTTTTATAGGATTCAAAGGTTGCACAGTTTTTGTATTTATGTGTTTCAATATGTAACTGGATAAAGAGGAACTCTTTGGAATATATAAAGGGGGCAGATCGTGTTTTAAGTGAGAGGAAATACAGGAGCTGAAGAAAGGGGAAGGACAGATCTGAGCACCAGAAGTGAAGTGTTTGCACAAAAGTTTTAAGATGATGGTTTGGGTTGGGTTTTTTTATTGGTATTTTCTTATTAGCCATAGTGTTTTGGAAGGAAGTTGTGAAAGAAAAGCTTCCTAACTCGTGATCGGAGCCGATCAGTGATTTAAGGACTCATAACCTCATTGTTAACGTCATTCTGTCCCGCCAGCCCTGGCATCCCATGAGGGGCTTCTGTTCAAGTCCTCATTATTTTCTCTCTCTTATGAACCATTCCCATTTCACTCATGATGACGGAAACATTTCTACAATGCTTTCTTTAAAACAAAAATAAAAATAAAAAAATATATCTTGAAAAGAAAAAAAAAAAAGAAAAGCCAACAGCAAAGCTACATGTCACTGCTGCTTGGAAGTGCTCTTGGTTTCTAATGGCTGGTGGGGAAGGACTGCGTGGTTTCCAGAATGACTCCTCCTGCTGTCTCCTTTTTGTCTTTGTTTCAACGTGTTTCTCTGAACAGTCAGAAGGTCAGTTTGAAAGATCGTGTCTTCTCCAGTCCCCGCGGTGCTGGCACCAAAGGGAAAGGCTCTCCACAGGCTCAGGGCATCAGGAGGTCCCCCAGTGCTGACCAGAGCATCGAGGACAGCCCGAGCAAAGTGCCCAAGAGCTGGAGCTTCGGAGACCGCAGCCGAGCCCGGCAAGCGTTCCGCATCAAGGGAGCGGCGTCGCGGCAGAACTCGGAAGGTGAGGGCCTGGGGGGCCGTGCTGGTCCCCAGATTCCCAGCTGTCCCCAGCATCCTCTCTCTGCCCACCTAAGAAGGGCAGAGCTGCCAGCCAAGGTGTTGGGACTCCTTCCCCTCCCGGTCTTTTAGCTCGGAGTAGCCTGAGCAACCTGATCAAGTTAAAGATGTCCCTGCCCATTGCAGGGGGTTGGGCTGGAGGGCCTTTAAAATGTCCCTTCCAACCCAAACTTGTCAATAATGATTAGAAGAGGCAAGAAAACCCCTCCTGGGACACATGATAATGCTTATATTTCTGTAAATAAGGATGGGGAAAGGAGGAAGAGTCAGGCATTGGGACATGAGGAAATTACCTCAAGGTGTGCTGGGGAGGGTTAGGTTGGATATTAGGAAAAATTTCTTCACTGAAAGGGTGGTCAAGCCCTGGAAAAGGCTGCAAAGGGCAGTGGTGGGTTCCCTTCTTGGAAGGATTTAAAACACATTTAGATGTGGCACTTGGGGACAGGGTTTAGTGGCTGGGCTTGGCCGTGCTGGGGAAATGGTTGGACTTGGTGATCTTAGAGGGCTTTTGCAACCCAAATGACGCTGAGACTCACTGATAATAGGGATGGATGAGAGCTGCAGTTGGAACTGCTGAATGTCACCTAAGCACATCCTGGGAAATGCTCTCATCTGGATGCTCAGCAAAGGCTTCTCTGCTGCTTCCCCTGGGGTTGCTGTTTGTGGTCTCTCTCATCTTTCCTTGTGCAGCACTGGCACAGGAAACAGTAACGTGTTGTGTTTCTCTTTCCTTGTCCCAAACCCAGAAGCAAGCCTCCCTGGGGAAGACATTCCTGATGAGAACAAAAGCTGCAACTGCGAGTTTGTGACAGAAGATTTGACACCAGGGCTGAAAGTCAGCATCAGGGCAGTGTGGTAAGAGAGGGAGAGGGGGGAAGTAGTCCAGAAAAATAAATTATAAAGAAAAATGAGAAGTGTAAAGCCCGGGAAGTGCTGGCAAATGCTGACATGTGTGTGCTGCAGGCTGCTTTTCCCCTGGGTGGCCTGCCCTGCTTTACAGACAATTTTGCCAGGAAGGGCAATTTTTGCTTAGGGAAGGAATAAATGGAGAAACAGGAAAATCCCCCGCAGGGATGCATCCAAATGACAGTTCTCACCAGCTCTGAATTTAATGCTGACATTTCTAAAAGTGGTGCAGAGAGCACATGCACAGATGACAGTCCAAGGGGCACCAGGGCCCCCCTGGCGCAGACAGGGCTTCAGCCACCAGCCCCCGCCATCCCCTTCCTCTCTCCCCTTGCTGCATCCTCTCCCAAACCCACAGGGTTGGGATTTGTTCCATTTCCCTTCCAGAGCAGCTCCCTGCAGTGTTTCTCATCCGCCATTAAGCAGGTCAGGCTGCACCCAGGACTGTGTTTTGATTCTGCTCTCTGTCTCCTGCAGCATTATGAGGTTCCTGGTCTCCAAGCGCAAGTTCAAGGAGAGCCTTCGGCCCTACGACGTGATGGACGTCATCGAGCAGTACTCAGCTGGGCACCTGGACATGCTCTCCCGGATTAAAAACCTTCAGGCCAGGCAAGAGACCCCTCTCTTTGCTTCATTTTCCACTACTTTTTCACTGTGGAGGTATTGCCAGGAGAGAGACACTTCCCTTTGCAGCTACAGCTTATTCTTTCTGTTTTTAAGACAAATCCCCGTGGAAGACATCAGTGCTTATGGCTGGAACCCACAGGGATAAGCAGGACAGGGACTGCCCTAAAATTCCCTTACTGCCCATCTCAGGACATATAAAAATCATGGTTCATCCTCCTGCTTTATTTTGGAAGCTTTTGGCAATATGGTATATCCCATAGGAAAGGCAGGTGGGTATCTCCATGGTCCTCCTGGCAGGGTGCAAAGGTTTGGTGTCCCAGTGTTAAGGCTCATGTGGGTCTTTTGGTACCTTTCTGGGAGTGAAATAAGACAAAATTTGGTGTCCTGGCACTGCTGCCACAGACACAGAGAGCAGTGAGGAGGCAGCAGCTCCCTCCCACCGTTGGGATGCTAAGCCTCTTCAGGAGGAACCCCTCCTCAGATGGCACAGTCTGCTGAAAATCCATGCAGATGGGAATTTCTCATCCAAGCCCACCGACGTAGGTGGGGTTTAGCTGAGCTGCATCTCAGCGTCTGTGCTCAGATTTTAGGGCAAGATGTGTTCATTTTAATAGGAGATGGAATTTGGAAAACGGAGAAACGGAACTGAAAAGGTTCCGTGTTTTTCATGTTTCTCCCGGAAGGAAAAAAAAGCCCTCAAACACAGAAGTTTGATTCCTTAAACAGAGGATCAAAGTTTAAGTTTTTAGTCTGACCACTCCTCCCTCAGCCCTGATGGGAAAATTAAGACCCCAAGCCTCCAACACCCCCAGTTGTGTTGGCTCAGCAGAAGCAGCTCCAGTTCTGTGGAGCTTGAAGGACATCCAGAACTGTGGCAAGGATTGGCCATGGGCAATCTCCAGTCAAAAAAATACACCATTTGCTTTTACACTTGGAGAATGAAATTGCTTTCTTTGATGGCTGTGGCAGCCCAGCTTCCCCTGGAAGCCATTGAGGAAGTTTTCCTTTAATTTCAGACCTATTTAAGTCCCTGGTAGTCAGTAAATGTGAAGAAAAAAAGGTGTTTGTGTATGCAAACAGCTGACATGAACCTCAGGAATGAAGTAGGAGAATTGTCTTGGGAGAAAGAGGAATCTCTGTTCTGCCATGAATCTCTCAGAGACCATTTTAACTCTGCTATTTTTGATGTTCAAGACGCAGAGGTAACTTTCTCAGCCCTGCTGCACACTCTGCTTTTCCCAGAAGGAACATTCTCCCTTGCAATGGAGACCAAAATATCCTGGAGAATTTCCTCTGTGTGAGCCTCTCACTCCTGTTCTGTACAAATTCAGTGATCACAGATCCAAGATGTGTAGCTGAATATAGAGGGGGAAGAGGAGGGGGAGAGGATTGAGATTTCCTAACTTTAGTAACCTGAAACAAGAGGCCTTGAGGCTGCCTCCACAGTGGGTACTGGGCACCAGGGTTGTCATCTCTGCTGGCTTCAGGTGGGATGCCCGAGTCTCCAGCCCCCTGAGGGCTGTGGCAGATTGTCTCACCCCCCATCCAGGTCTCCCAGTCCTCCAGGGGCATGTGCTGCAAAGACAGAGCAGTTTGGCTGTCTGCTTTTTTGGGGAGATTGGGGTAAGGAATTGCAGCTTTTAAAGACCAAACTGGATTCTCCTCTTAGCTGTAGGTCTGGGACTGTGAGGATGAGGTTCTGGGGCTGGACAAGGCCACCACCCATCCTCTCACAGGGAAGCCAGGAGGACCAGGAGCTGCTTCAAAAGCATGAAGCACCTGGATTTGGGATCCAAGAGTAGCAGGCAGCTTCACTGGTTTCACTGTCCCCACTGAGCAGGAGATCAGTGTGGTGATGGGAGCAGATCCCTCTGGGGCCACCCTTTGGGCACCAACAGGTCCCATGGCTGGGCACCTGCCCAGTACAACTGGAAGGGCCCCCTGTAGACAAGGCCATGGCCAGTGGGGGACCCTGCACCCATATGGTGGATCCCAGGGAGGAAGTCACAGGGCACCTTGGAGAAAGATATTTTAATGTCCCTTTCATTCATCAGTCAGCCCCGTGTTCTGCCCGCCAGCTCAGCTCGGCAGGGCTAGCTCTGACCTCCCCTAGCCAGGGGAGGATTAAAGCTAAATTTTGGTGGATTAAAGCTGCCTCCAAGCACATTTCTGGGGTGTTTACATGTACTTTCCTCTTTAATCAGTAAAGCCTCTGTCACTGTGTCTGCAATGTGCTCTTTTCAGTGTTGTGTTCACATTGTCTCGTGTTCCATCCTGACACCTTGCCAACCATGGATGTCACCCATTCATTGAGTTATCCAGTCCTGCAGCGTTCCTCGCCGACTCCCAGCAGCTCATGCTTCCCTGAACTAGCTGAGGATGTGTTCTCTAGGACTGGAACTGAAAGGAGGATGAATATATGTTGTTTCATATCCAGCCACCTCAATGGGATATTGCCACACATATGCAAATATATTCCAGAGGGTAAAGCATGGTGCCTGTTATATCTGGGGCGGGGGGAACTCCTAATGATGATGCAGTGGTGCCTAAATCTCCAAATCTTACCCTGAGGTGGGTAAGACTCTGTTTTTTTCACCAACAACCAGGTGGTAGGTGAGAGCCTTCTGTTTCCAGCAGAATATATTTTCAATTTCTCTCTCTTTCTCTCCCTGTCCTTCTGTTTGTCAGTTGTTTCTTTCCGCGACTTTTCTCTGACCAACTTTTCTCTACATGTTGCTTCATTATGCATTTTGCTGGTGTCTTTTTTTCTTATTTACTTTGCCAGGATAGATATGATTGTGGGTCCCCCACCCCCTTCAACTCCCCGGCATAAGAAGTATCCAACCAAAGGACCCATGTATTCTTCCAAAGAGTCTCCCCAATACTCGCCTAGGTTAGGATTCACCAAAATGCCGCTTTCTCTGGAATTTTTTTCATTTGCTTAATGTCAAACCCCTTTCATGCCAGTTATATGACGGCATTTCTCACTTAGCAGTGCAGCCTGCTAAATCATGACTCACAAGGGTTTGCTGCTCTGGGTGTGCTCTGATTTGCCTTCAAGCCAGAGGGGAACAAAAAAGGGGATGTTCGTTCAGTCATCAATAACCATAAGTTCCTTCAGCGAGCCTATTTCCTATTTGCAGTCTTCTTCGAGGTGTTAGAGAGCTAAATTGTATCTTTTTAAAAGATCTCATATTTTATCAGGCTGTCTTCAAGGTGGAATATTTACCCACAAAGCCAGTATAAAGTGAACAATCCACTTCCTAAAGGATGACACCATCCACACACGAGCAAAGGAGCCTCTGCAGCTCTTTGGACAGTGAAATGAGTTTATTTCAGTAGGCAAAGTAAGAATGAAGTGTTTTGTAGCTGATGAATGCAGTGGTCTCTGTTTCTTCCTGGTGCCACTCTCCTGACCATGGAGGAAAAAATTGTGTTAAAAAACTACAACCGTGGGACTCATATTCTGAAAAATAATAAATCAATCCTGATTTTCCAAACAAAAGGAGCAGGAGTCAAACCCAGCCCTCAGTCACACAGTGAGATAGTTCTCATTAAGTTCTCTCCCTCAGTAAAACCACATCTGAAGTTCATGCAATGAGGAATATATTTTCACAAAATTCCCAATTTAGGTCATTCTGAGGTCTCGGCAGCAAGGCCATGAGCTGGGCTGTATTTTCTCCTTCCACTGAAACCACTAGAGCACCAGGCAGGTAAAAATATTTGCCAGAAAGTAATTCTTCATGCAGAAGTAGTAGGTGACTTTTAAATGCAGTAAGCTTAATCTCAAATATTTTTTTTTCCTAAATATATTTGCCTCCCTAAGAGCTAATATGTGACAAATCTCTTGATTTTTATTTAAGCTGCTCTGAGTAATCTTCACTAGAAAAATGTAAGTAAAAGGAATATTGAAAGCTTACCTTTTCCCACTCAGCTAGTTCAAACATTAAAAAATAGAATTTTCTAGAAGCCCAAAGCTTTATGCTCAGAAAAAAAATGCTTTCAGAAAAGTAGTATTTCCTATTCCTCCTCCCTGCCAAAATAAGTCTTTGAAAATGAAATAACCTTGCTATCTGCAGAAACATATTTAAAAATAAAAATACATATTCAAATGGATTTTGTTGTATTTAACCTTTAAGAGGATATGTCCAACAAGCCTTCATGAAAAGCAAGATTTTCATGTGAAAACTTGTGCCTCACACACAGCAATCTCCCCTGAGATTGATGGATCTCAGAGGAGGAGGCCTCAAACTGGGATATTTATTTTATTCAGTCCAAGACTGTTGCTGTATCAGCTTCATGATAATGACTTTCCCCCCACCATTTTTACAGTTTCTAATAGTCATTAAAAAATCTTTGCACGTGCCCACAAGGCTCCTGGGGCATTTAGACTTTTTTTTCATAATTTCTCCCTTTTCCAATGTTTTTTTTTTCATTTCCCCCTTATCAAGCTGTGGCTGCAGAAAGCAGCAGGGTACAGGAGGCTGCTGAAATGTCTGTTCCCACCCATGAAAAGGCTTGGGCTACCCTTAATTTTTGGCAGTTTCATCCTCCCACAGACACCAGCATCACTTGTGAGGTGCTCAAGGGGCTGATGGATGGGAACCAGAGCTCTGAGCAGCCCCAAGCCCAGATCCAAAAACCCTGGGTCAGGTTCTGCTGCCATGGTCTTTGTCACCCCAACACCACATGGGTCTGTGCCTTGGGGATGTGTCCTGTGAGGTCCCCATGGGTGGCTCCAGCCTCTCCTTTTCAGTCTATTTTAGCCAAATTCTGCCCAGGGAAACATCATGGGAGGAGTGTCCCATGAGCTGTCTTGACCCTATGGATTGCTCGGTTCAGCCAAAATCTTTCTGCAAGCAGCTCCCAGCAAATCAGGGGGATCCTGGTGGATGCCCACAGCTGTGGTTTGGCTGATGGTGTTTGCTCCATGCTCCACACACAGACAGTTTGGATAAAATTCCCTTGATCAGCTGATTTAGCCTAGAATAGGAGCAATCTCAGCTGTAATTTTTAGGCAACAGTTGTTGATCTAAATTTGTCCAGAGCAAGTTTTATTGCCAAATTAAGGGGTAAGTAGCCAGTCCTGTGACATGGATGAAGGGGGTTTGGCTTCAATGCCTGGATTGTTTACAAAATTTATATGAGCTAAAGGAGAAAAAAAGAGAAAATACTTGACTATCTATTCCCAAACACTTCATTTTTATCTCATTTGAGCCGTTTGACCTTTTGATGTCTGCTTCTGGCCCGAGGGTGACATATTACACCTTTTTGCATGCACTGTTAGCATGAAGCATAATGAAGCATGAGAAAACCTGCACTGTGGCTGATGCAAGAATTTACATTTTTTTTATATCATTAGAAAGAAGGAAAGACAATAAAGTCCACTTTAAAGAGCAATCCCCTCTTCTCTCTCCCTGCCAAACTGAGGCCCAGCAGAGCCGACCAAGGACAGCAGATGGCACAGTTGGTTGTGCATCCTTAGAAATCTCTGAATCCTCTTCTGCCAGGAAAGGAAGAACATGGGGCTGGCTATTCGAAAGCTTCAGCTGAATTCTTCCCTCTGCACATGTGTCTTTGGCACAGCAAAAAAAAGTGTTGAGAAGACATGAGTCTCCCCATGGCCTGTAGTGTAGAAGTGGGATGGGCACCTCAGAAGATTCTTGGTCCTTTGTCATGCAGTAAGAACATAAATTATCCCCTTCTGCTTGCTAAAGTGGAATATGTTCTTTCTTCATCTTTTGAGCTTTCTTGCCCACTTTGGACAAAATCTCAAAGTCTTGTAATGGTTAAAAGGACCTCCTGCTCTTCGTGGTCCTCAGCTAGGTGCAGGTGGGTTGGGAGCTCACAAGGAATTTCCTCTTTTCTCTTGTATTGGATGAGGCACAAATGAAATTTGCACTTTTCTGAGGGTAGGAGCACTCTCCTGTGCTCCAGCTTGTGCTGTGGGAAGCAAAGGGCTGGGAGACCTTGAGACTGGTTTCTCCCATAAAGAGAGGAGGACTTGGTTCACCTTCTCCTCTCTCTGCACTGAAGCCAGAGGCCCAGAGCTGCCCCCCTGCACCATCCTTGGTGCTGCTCTGCCTCCAAGGAGGGATCTGGCTCTGCTTCCTCAGAGCTGTGGAAGACAACCACCCCAGGAGTCAGGACTGTGTCCAGGCATAGACACAAGGGGAATGAATCAAGGGGGAATTCTGGACTCTGGTGTCAATTATATAACAGGAAAGAGCTCCTGAATGCTTTATGGGTGGGCTCTGTGAGGGACTCCAGCCCTGCTCCTAAATCCCAGCAGTCTAAAGGCAAGTTGTGTCCTTGAAGGTGAGTGACAGCTTAGTGCTCTTCTTAGTGATCCCTCCAGCTGTGAAGTGCCAGCTGGCCCCTGAAATGGGCCGTGTGAGGTTCTCTCACTGGATAGCTCTTCTCTTCAGATATGAAAGACAGCAGAAGTCCTGCCTTGATTTCTGCAAGGTTAGAATTAGGGTTATGATGCAATGTTGGGTTCTCCTCTCTGTGTCACAGTCTGTCCTGCCTCCCTGCTCTACTCCACAGCTGCTGAGGGACATCTCATTTCCATTAGTGGACATAATTCAGTGTCAGTGTGGTGCTGGATGGGACAGGAGGACAGAGCACCCTGATTGTTCTTGGCCTTCTGCAATACTCAATAACATTTAGACTTTGGGCCTCTTTAAACTCATGTTCATTCTTTTACCAGTCTACTTGCTTGTGCATACAGGAGAGGAGTTCATACTGTGGCTGTTCCACGCCTTGGCTTGTGATTCCCCACCAAGGTAGCCTGAGGTATCCAATTTAAGAGCTCTTTGCTTACATGGTAACGACATTGTCCTAGGATTTCTTGTGCTGTATGTCCTGTCAGTAATTGCATCCCTCGTGGGGAGTTCCTGTAAATGTCAGTGACTTCCTTCTCCCATTACAAGAGAGAAATAAGGCATGCGTATTCCTCACACTTGTAATTCCAGCACTTGGTGCTCCTTGTACTCCTGTGCTTATATTGCTAAGCAAAGGATCAAACATGGCTTTCTAACCAGAACAGAATTCTGTCACATCTCTGCCCAAATCAAGTAGCTTCTGGGATCAAAGCTAAACTCTGAAACAATTGTTGACTTATATTTTCTGTCTTTGGTATGATGTGCTCATCCACTTCATCTCTTTGAGCCAGATCTGGTGCTGTAAAGTGCTGTTGCTCTAATATAAGCTAAGGGAGCCACGCTGGTCCATTCCCACTGGTACCTGTCCCTCAGTGTCAACAGCCAACATCAGTATGAAGTCCCTGTCCAATGTGAAGCAAACAGGTGGCTCTTGTGTTGGAAATAGCCTCACGTCTCATTCCTTTCCTTGGTTTTTGTTTGTTCATTTTCCCCTGTCTGTCTGTGTTCAGCTCCTTCCTTTTCCTCCTCCTGGTGCATGGACCCATGGCCCACACGGCAGAACTGTGTAAGAAGCATTTTGAGTTTTCGCTCAAGATTCCTCAACTTGGTTTCAGTCAGATTAATTAACCCTTCTTTCCCCCCGCCACCCTTACGTTTGGTGCATTATGCAAGAGTAAAGTTTGCCCAGCACAGAATTAGTCTATAAACCTGACATTAAGAAGTTATTCCAAAAATGAGTTGCTCCCCAGACTTTGGAGGGATCAAGAAGCTCCAGTGTTTACTCTCCAGAAATTTACGTTTGATGCCTCTAATAAAATTTAATTCCAGCTTCCAAACTGGTTCTGTCCTCTTCCTTTCTCTGCATATGGAGCTGCTAATCAACCCAGGTGTTTCCATACTGGGAATAAGGAAGTGCAAATGTGACGTGTGTAAAGAAGTCAGTACCAAATTATGTGCCTGGTAACCTTTCCTGGTTGATTTGCAGGAGCCTCCTCTGCTGCTCCCAGCTGGGAGTCCTGCTAATAAAAAACAGTAAATCTAACAGTACAAGTGTGAACTGCATTGAGATGAAAACAGTTTGGTAATGTTTGGTGAGTTCTGTCCAAATTCAGCCTTGATGAAATTCCACTAAAACAGTTGTCACTGCACCTGTTTGTCTGGATCTTAGGACAAGCAGCTTATTTTCATGGACATGAGAATTACACATAGACATTTGCATGGAGGAGAGGAAACTGCTGCAAAGACTGAAAAAGATCCCATTGATATTTGCTAGACAGAAAACTTGATCTTCCCCCAAAATAATAATTTCTCAGTGCAAATAAGAAGTTAATCGATTTGGAAGAAAGCCAGTTAAAGAAATTCTTTGCAGTGGGTAAATTTACTGTGCATAATGTGCCAGGTTTTATCTGTATAAACAGAAATGGATAATTTCAAACTCTGCTAATACTGCTCTGAATTTTGCATCTGAATTAACACTGCAGTGCCACTGCGTGTCTGTGAGTAATTTGGAGTGTTAGCTGGGAGAGAGGCTGTTGCTTTGTCCCGTGGAGGCACAACAAGCAGTGTCCTCCTCACCTGCTGCCTCCAGCTGACTCCAGGTCCTTTTCCGGGGGCGGGGGGATTTTCTGATCCCGGTAGAGTTGACCAGATTGTCGGGAGAGGATCCTCCATGACCGACAAGGATCGGACCAAAGGGCCAGCAGAAGGGGAGCTGCCTGAAGACCCCAGCATGATGGGCAGGCTTGGAAAAGTTGAAAAACAGGTACCTTGGGTCAGGAAGGGGTTCTTGTCAGAGGGTGTTGCATGCATTGTGTTGGTTTTTCCTTGGCTTTTTCCCTCAGTGGGATGTTACCTTTTAGTTAAAAAAAAAAAAGTGAGAGTCCAGAATACTTTGAAAAAGAAGCAAGGTGGATGTTACGAAAGGATGCCGTGGAAGTCTAAGTGCTACTTTCAAACCAGGCAGTTTGAGTCTATTTTAGTGAGTTTGTCAAAAGCCTGCATTATTTTTGAAAAGCACATTGGTTTCTTTGCCACCACTCTGGACGCGTTTCAAATGAGTCCCTGAGCCTGGCTGCTGGAGCTGCTGGCCTTGCTGAAGATTTAAAATCTTCCTAGACCATAAGGCTCAGAAATCTCAATGGCCTTTTGAACTCAGACAAGTGCAAAGTGCAGGAAGGAGTTGGAAGAAGCAAGTGTGCTCCAGCTTTCCTAGAACTTGGTGCCTGTCACAAAGATTAGAGGAGCATAAGGAAAATCCTGTAACAAGGGAAACCCTGTAAAAAGGTGGAGAATTAAACCCTTCAGAACAGGACAATTAAATGTTCACTAGAAGTTTGAGATGTTGTGGGTCAGTGTAGGCAGAGGTGATCTAAGAAGCCCAGCCCTGTGCTTGTGCCTTGATGGAAGTTGCTCATACTCAGGATGTTAATGTGCCTCAGCCTGCACATAGTGCTGGAACTGTGGTGTGTTTGCAGGTTCAGTCCATGGAGAAGAAGCTGGACTTCCTGGTGAACATTTACATGCAGCGGATGGGCATCCCACCAACGGAGACAGAGGCTTACTTTGGGTCCAAAGAGCCAGACCCAGCCCCTCCCTACCACAGCCCTGAAGACAGCAGGGAGCACATCGACAAGAACGGCTGCATCATCAAGATCATCAGGTCCACCAGCTCCATGGGTCAGAAGAACTTCTCCGCCCCACCAGCCCCAAGCAACGCCTGCCCGCCCTCCACGTCGTGCCAGCGGCAGAGCCACGGCTCCTCTCCCATCGGAGAGCCCGGCTCGCTGGTCCGGATCCCGCCTCCGCCCTCCCACGAGCGCTCCCTGTCCGCCTACAGCGGCGGGCACCGGGCGAGCGCGGAGTACCTGAGGAACGAAGACATTACAACCAAACACCACGAGAGTGCCATGAGAGACAGCGACACGTCCATCTCCATCCCCTCGGTGGACCACGAGGAACTGGAGCGCTCTTTCAGCGGCTTTAGCATCTCCCAGTCCAAAGAGAATTTGGACATCCTTAACAACGGTTGCTATGCAGCCGTGGCCAAAATCAGACCCTACATTGCAGAAGGGGAGTCAGACACCGACTCTGACCTCTGCACGCCCTGCGGTCCCCCCCCGAGGTCGGCCACGGGCGAGGGACCCTTCAGTGACATGGGCTGGTCAACCCCCCGGCAGTGAAGCCTCCCTGCAGCCGCCGAGCCACGTCCAAGCGCTGGCAGCTGCCCGCTCCAGCTGCCCACGTGTGGAACTTCTCAAGGAGATTGACAGCTAAGGTTTTCCTCTTTCTAGGACACCCTTAGCTGGCAGATACTTTCTTGCAGCTTACTCTGGGGGGAACAAGCAGGTCCGAGCCTGCATTTGTGGAAGAGGTCACGGTGATGAGCGAACTGGAGCCGTGAAGTCCAGATTTCTTTCATACTCTCTTTCTAAGATCATTAGGTGAAACTTCCATGGCGCAGAGTAGGCAATTTGCATTTCTTGGGAATCTTCAGAAGCGCAGGGCAGGAATAAATCACCCAGCCAGGGCTTTTGTAGACCACATTAACTGGTGGCCGAGAAGTATTAGGTGGGAATTGCTGTGTCATGGCAGGAGTCGATCACACCTTTAAGTGTTTTGGAGTCACAGACAGAATACATGTCTGTTTCTGGCTTAGGTTTCAGGGCACGTGTAATAATGAGGGGTTGTTGCTCCGTGGTTCCTCATTAGCTGTCAGAAAGGTGACATAATTCCAATATAATACATGGAAAACACCTGGAGGGGAGGGATGGTGGCTGGGATATTTCCATGAGCAGAAGACATGGCCTTAAGTCGGACTTGCCAGGGTACTGCTCTGAAGCAGAGCAGTTTGGAAATGATCCCATCTTGGGAAAAACTCAAAAATATGAGCTTGAGTGCAAGAAGAGGGGCAATTCAGAGGGCAGAGAAATGAGACAGAAGAGGATGAGACACTATGGGGATGGAGTCTTATATTTTAAACCATGTATTATATTTAATTATCTCTCCTTCTGCTGACAAGGGACTTGGGGGTGCTTTGAAAGCAAAGACAAACCAAAAGCAACCCCTCTGGAGGGCTGCCATGATCCCAAGCCATTCTTGTGGCCAACACTGCTGTTGGGGAGGCACAGCCACCAGGCAAAGGGAGAGGGTGGACGTGCAGGATGATTTGGTCCCTGCCTTGCTGTGAGTTAAGTGCTGAGCTCCATCCTTTGGAAGCCCTATTGGTCAGAGTGGGCACTTTTCTTACAGTTTGCATCGTGCCTGAACACTTTATTGCACATACTATGCCCGTGAAAATCCTTTCTTTCTTCTTCTGCCCTGCCAAGAATCTCACCCCCACATTCTCGGGACATCCTTTGGTTTGTTTGGATCCCTCAAGCTGGGTTGAGAGGTGCTGCTTTGTTTCTTCACGCTCTTTCAGAAGCCTCTTGCCTGTGCTTGCCCACGAGTTGTGCCAATCCCAGTCTGCTCCATTTTGTTGTTGTGGAAGCACTTCCACTTGGAAAGGTCTTGTGTCATTGCCAGGAACCTCAGCAGCTCCTTCAGCTGGGGGAAGGCGAGGGGAAAAGTGATGCTCCAAGTTTCTTTTGGGACCAAAACAAAGCCACAAAGTGATCCTTTACCTGGATAAGTTGGTAGGGGTTTTTATTTGCAAGGGGGTGGATCAGGAGAAGTTTGGTTTGGGATCTGTTTCCTGGGCTGGGACACTGTGGCTGGCATTGTGCCTCTGAACCTTGCTGTGCATCCACAGCCCAAATCCCACGTGTGTTTTCTGCTGTGATTTCAGACCCTGTCTTTCCACATTTTCCCTGTGTCATATCAAGAGCCTGTTAAGGCTGTTTAGGTGACAACTTCATTTCTGTGTGTCCTTTGAGAGGCTGGACATTGATTTGCTTGAGGTGAAGGGAGATTCACAGCCTTTTTTCTCTCCTCCTGTTTGCCTGACCAGACACAGCAACCAGGGGAGACCCAGGATGATTTTGGCCTTAGGGAAGATGTGGGTGAAGTCTGACAACTTGCACTCACAAGTTGTGTTTTATTTCCTGGAAATAAAACCATTCTTTTCTAGTGCCCAGGGCCAGCACACAGGTCTTACCATGGAATGAGGAAGGGGGAAGTATCTTCACAACTCTTCCTGCCATTTTTTACCATTCAGGAGGGGAAAACCTTGTTCTTTGGGAGAAACTGGGCTTTCAGCTATGCTAGCTCCTTTCTTTCCCCTATTGAACCATGCTTTTGTTAGCTTCTGCAGTTTTCCCCTCTCTGTTTGTGTTCCAAAACTCCTTCTGGCTCCAGATTCCTTTGTGCAGAGCTAACACAGTGATGCCCTTCACTTCCACACAGATATACTTTAAATGCCAAATGGCTGTAAATTGTGCAGATTTGCCTCTGGTGTGTTCCAAAATGAGATCCTTTCTGCTAGAACAAGAAGTGTCAGCAGGTCCTAAATCAAATGTATGGCCTGGGCTTTCTACTGACCACAAGAATGGAAATTGCATTTGGTGAGGCAAAAATCTACATTGCTCCAGCCAGCTGCTCGCTGCAAATTTTGTCCAAGTCAGAGATAACAAAGATTTATTCTCTTATTTGTTTGCAATTACTTTTCAAGGCCTGCTGGAAATTTGTCACAGAGGCTGTGATATAGAGGCAGGAATGCCAGGTGGGGATGAGGATGATGTCATGCAGTCCTGTTGCAGCACAGGTACATGACTGGTCTTTAGTAAGAGAATCACAGAATCATGGATTCACAGCACCACAGAATGGTTTGGGTGGAAAGGGACCTTTAAAGCTCATCTTCAGGGGTTGCATAGGAAAAATTGAGTTCCTGCACTGGAATCTATAAAGATCTTTTGACTTGGCTCTTGAAAAGTTGTTGGATTTGTCCTGTAACCAGTGATTACAAAAAACTGGTTTTATACACATTTCACATAGAATTCACATAGAATTTTTATTTGAAGGTAGGAGATCTATTTTTCTGTGGCATCATATCAAAGAAATTCTGACACATGCACAACCATGCCATAAATAATCACTTCTCATTCATCCAGGCAAAACCCCATGGATTTTGGGGTTAACTCACACTAGAATTAGCTACAAGCAATGCTCATCATTTCCTTGAAATTATTTAAGCCTGCATAAACAATGACAGGTCCTGCTTGCTGCTTATTGACATCAATAATTTCATTCTTCTCCTAAATCACAGTCCAATACTCTCTGAAAAGTCTTCCCTTCTAATCACCCATGTCTGTACCACACATTCCTGGTGGAAATCTCCCACAAGAAGTCTTAATCACCAGACTACAAGAAAATAAATCAGTTTTGGGTTGTTGATAAGGCAGTCCTGATGACAAAGACCTTTAAAAGGGTGGGCAGGCAAACTTTGTCCCTCTGCTGAGCCTCTCTTGGGCTACTCTTTGCTCCCCTCTTCCTCTCAAATCTTATTGCTTATTTTTTGGAGAACAGAAACAAGTTCTAGGCAATGCCAGGTGTGGACAGAGGAGTCCAAAGAGAGCTGAAGATGTGAAAGCCAAATTTCCAGCAGACCATCTTGAGCTGCTCCATGGCTGCCCATGCCCACACTGGTTCCAGCTGTGTCTGTGCTGAATGTGAAGCCATGACCTCAGACCAGAGCCTGAGCTCAGGTCTCCAAGAAACTTCTGGGCTTTTTTTCCCCATAATCTGGGTGTAGATCTGGAAAGAAATCCTGCAATTGGCCCACCCACGGGATGGAGCAATGCCTGGGCTGGCACATGAAGTTTTTGGGTCCTTCAGGTCCAAGTGTGAGTTCAGGTGGTCTGAGGAGCTCTCTGAACAGGAGACGTGGCTGGAGATGTTGCAAGGTGGCCTTTCATAATGTGACCCCGAGACAGAGGAACAGCCATAAGTCAAATTTCCCAATATTTGGGAAGGGACTTTAATGTTACTCAAGTGCAGATTTTGTATGTGAATTTCCTTGTTGACCCATTTTCTTAACAACAATTTTTAAAACAAAAAATGTCAAGGAGCTTACCAAAACTAAACCTCTCATCCAGCTCAGAAAACCATTCTATTTCTTTAGACAGACTATGTGATAGATCAGATTTTCTAAAAATGCATTTTGTTTCAAATGCTGCTTAATAGGTCCAAATAAATTTTGCAGGGTCATTGCTATTTATGAATAAATAAGTATATTTTTACATTTTTAATTGATTTTTAAAACTTTAAATTATGTGAATTTTTAGAAAAAGTTTGTATAATCTTCCTGAGAAGCCAGAGCATCACCTCAGATACAAATGCTCCCCTTCCAAATAATTGCCCAAGAGAAAAGAAAAACACCTTCACTCATACTTTTCCCAAGAGGGAGCTACTGGAAATCTGATTTTCCTGATATCCTCAGACCACCGTGGTCACAGCAACATTATTACTAAGACTAAAATGTAAGTATTACAAGAGGAATCGAAATTTCTAAGGAATTTACCCAAAGTTGTCCCATACAAAGACCCTTAGCAGTGAGTATTTTATTGGGAATGTTAAAAAGCCAGGAGCAGGATGAGGATTTCTGATTCTCCATCATGTGAACGCTCAGGCTGAGCGAGCCCTGAGCCTCCAGTCCTTTCTTCCCAACCCACAGCTGCATGTCCACACCCTCTGCATCCTCTCTCCATCACAGGTCAGCTCTTCTGTTCTCATCAGCTTCCTTTTGCTGAGCCAGAAACAAGGAAATCAGATACAAAAGCTCCTTCAGCTGCAGGTAGCATTGAGGAGAAGGCTGTGGGGAGGGCTGAGGGCAGCAGCCCCTCCGAGCCCTGCAGGGTCACTGCTGCTCAGAGGTGTAAAAGCAAACCCTTGCTTTTAGCACACCATCACCCCAACTTTTCTGCCTCACAGAGCAAAACCTGCTCCGTGCAGGGGTGTGGGTTCACTGGTTTTTTAACAATAACAATAGGGTGGGTTTTTAATAATAAGGATAATAATACTGCATAGGAATCTTCTTTAGTATATCTTAGTGTTTGATGCCCCAGTGACACAATACTGCTTGCCTTACCTTAGTGTCTAGAGGGAGAGGGATCACACACCTTTTGATACACTATTAACCACGCTTTGAATTTAGGTAGCAGCGGGAACCTTTTTAACTTATGAATGTGCTTTCTGGACTATCTCACTGACTGTACTCTCAATTTTGCCTGCTACTGCATGCAGCCTGAGATGAGTAGACAGCAATATGCTCCAGCTGTATCTGCACTCCCAGATTGCTGTAGTACCTGACACGGTAACATTGCCAAAAGCATCACTCTGGGGAGAGGCTGTCCTCCCAGGGAGCCGCCTCGCAGGGTGCTGCGGTGCTTCTGTAGGTAACACTGATATACCAAGTGTCTTTCATGCTGCAACTGGTCACCACCCCATCCCTCTGATACAGCATGCACTGACTCCATTTCTACTGCTTGTGACTACGGGGTGAAAAAAACGTTTGCACCTGTGGTTCCTTCAAATGTGTAAATGGGGAGGAAAAACACGGATTGTGTTGGCTGTGTGTCACAAACTCCTTTCCATACGGATGCCTCTGAAAAAGAGCATCCCAGACAGCCCTTGCTGTGGGTTTGGAGGGGCAGGCAGTGCCAAGGATGGAGGCCTGGCCTTCATTTCAAAGATGCCATTTGAACCCACATGTGTGGGACCTGCCATATGTCTGGTTTAATTCCCACAGGATTCTCTCACCTGCATCCAGCCCTGGATGTGGTGCCTGCAGCACAGCCCGAGGTGTAGGGGAGAAGGTGACTTCCAAACCTTGGAAACCACTCTTAGGAAATTCCACCCACCCTTCTCTACAGCCTTGGTGGTCTCGGGCACCCTGCAACTGTGCCATAACCATTCCTCATGGAAGCATCTCTCACTCTCCTTACAAAGTGGCACTGAGCTACATTTTCATCTCCATAAATATTTTGCCAGTGTTCTACCTGCTGCAATACCAGGCTGCCATGAGGCCTTCAGGGTCTGCCCATCTTGCTGGCATTTGCAGTCTCTCATATCTCCTGGCACTGCTGCCATGACCTAGTTTGACCCTGGCCCCATATCCTCCCCTTCCTTGGCCAGATTATTTACCAGGGAAGCTATAATGTCAGAACTCTGCTCTGAGACTTGGCCTGACATCACCAGATGCACCAGAGAGCCTTTGTGTTTCATTAGCATGACAGTTTTGCTTTTTATTGGCAATTTATTTGCTTCCTCATTGAGCCACTGTGGCCTCAACACATCCCTGGTTTGTTCTGCTGGAGCTTTTCCATACAGGGTTGGGGTCTGTGCTGTCTCTCTGTGCCCTGTGAGGGTTTGCCCCTGTGGCTTTAGCTGATTGAAGTGAAGCAGGGATGGGGTTTGGCTCAGGTTTTCTTGTCCAGGTGAACATCTCTGAGAAGAGCTCTACCAGTGTAGATATTTTTCTCCCTGAAGCAAGAGCTGTTTTCAAGACCCTTATCCCCTTTGGCAGCCCACAGATGAGGCTGTGCATGCCAGGCTCCAGCTCGGTCATGGGGAGAACTGGAAAGCAGCTGGTCCAAGCTGTGCTGTTTCCAAAGCTGCCAATGAACCTGGAAGCATTTTGCCCTCTCCTAATTCCTGTTAATACAGCTGCAGGTGAATAGTTCAAGCAGCATCTGTTTGCCTGGTTCTGAGAAACCACAAACTTTCCAAAGCTCAGTGCCAAGCCTAGGCTGGATTTCACCTGCAGCTATGCCTATAATTTTAGGGCAGGGTTACTGATTTCAGGTAGAAGCCATGCCAGAACTCCAGTTTGGTTGGTTCTGACCCCAAAACAAGGCTGAATGTCACGCTGCCAGCAAAGCCTCCGCTGGAATTTCAGCTCCATTTGACACTGATGACTGTGGACATGGAGAGATGCTCTCTCCTTCCCACTCCACATAAGGAAAGCTCAGCACAAGCCTTGCAAGCCACAATGGGAAAATTCCTCCTTATTTTAACATGCCATGGGCACCTCCCTTTAAAGCAGAAGCAGCATTTCACAGTAATTGCTCAAATTTGACCAACACAGTGGCCATGACCCAGTGTTTTCCATTTGCAGTGATGCTCATGAAAAGGATTGATCACAGATATTGGTGTGGAGGTCTTGGTTCTTTAGCATCTCCACAGACACCATGTTCAGCCTTGCTGAGAACCTGAGGACACCAGCCTGTCATCAAGGCTGGTGACAGGTCTTTTCTGTCCTGCCTGCTTATTCACACTGGTCCAGCATCTTCCCTGGAGCTGGAGTTACCCCATGCTCCTGTCAGCAGACAGGATGGGGACCTTTCCTTGTTGGTTACTCTTCCCTCCCACTAAAACCCTAAAATTTGAAGTTTCTTCACTTTTTCTCAAAAAAATTCACGCACAGTGTAGAGTACCTGAGACTTTCAGGAACACCGAGGCAAAACAAGAAATAGCTGATAAATGACAGAGATTTTGTTATTTTAAATCAAGAGCACATTTTAAACATAGTTGCAGTTGCTGCGTGGTGTATCAAATGCTTTAGGAGATTCAATAAATTATTCTTATGAATGTTTTATTCTTTTATCAGTAATTCATATAGGTGGGTGCCACCGTTCTTATACAGCAACAACGCTCCACACACTAAAACTGTATTCCTGTTTCTCCGATATAGACACTGTATTTATGAAATTTATCTTGCTTGGTGTCACTTTGGCACATTATCCACATGTGGTGCACACAGATTGCACATTACATGCCATGTGCTGATAGGTATCTCTACATGCAATCGACCTGTGTGCGTTGAACAGACACCAGAGTGTCACCTGCCTGGTTTGTGATGTGACTCAACATAACTGGGAAAAGGGGAAAAATGAACATCCTTTTTTGTTAAGAAATTCACTGCATTTGAATGCTTCTTTAAACAGATTTTACCAGGAAGCTAAAATACGAGATTGCCTCTGTGATGTTAATTAAAAAAATACCTGAACAAAACGAACACACACAGCCCATAAATACTTAACAGCTACTGTATTCCTATATATTCTTCATTGCTATTCATCTGAACTGTAAATTCTGTACAGATTTAATGATGCTCACAGTTTATCTTTGTCATAACCTGCAAGATAAAAGGACAACACAACTTTGGCTGCAGAAGTGTGTGCATGTGGTTTGAGTACATGCACCCACGTGTGGCTATATGTGCATGTGGGTATGAACAGGTGTGCACACGTGTTCTTTATCAAAACAGATAAAGCTGCCTCTGAGATGCACAGGGGGAAGAAAAATTCTGTTTTGGAGGTGAGAGAGTGGGTAAAATAAAACCAAATAACTTTCTCAATAATCTGTCTTGGTCAAAAAGGAAGATTTGCAGAGGGGGGTGGTGTGTGACTGCCATCCCAAAGAGAAATCCCACTTCTGAAGGCAGCACAGGCCATGCAGCAGAGAGATGCAGTTCTTTGAGTGATAATTTCTTTGGCTTCCTTTCAAACAAACAAATATAATAGAGTGGCCAGTGCCAACTTCTAGTCCAAGAAGCCCATTCCTAAGATGTGTGGCCAAACAGTTGTCCTGTGCCTTTGGAGATCCAAGGGCAAAGTCTTTATGTGCTGTGCCAGGGTGTCCCACGGCAGCGGTGCTGACTGAGAGCAGTGCCAGGGTCTCCCACAACCCTACTGCCCAAGCAGAGGATCCCAGTGCCCCATGAGTCTTACCTTTGCCTGTATTTAAAAAATCCTTAGGTAAGAGATATTTTAAAAAAGAAACATCAAAAGCCCATCTTTGATCTTAGAATTATGGAAGAAAGGACCATGTTAAAACCAATAAATCTGATTTTCCAAGCAGGTCAGCCCACAGACTCCAATAGCCCCTACACAGAGATTTCACCAGCCTCACCAAATGAATCATCCTTTAGGATTGAATTTTGCCAGTATTTTCACAGATACGAGATTTATATTGGGTAGAGCTTACCCTTCAGTGTTTAATCTAAATAAAAAAAGGCATGAGGAGGTAACTTTTCTGGTTTAATGCTCTGGATGCCTGGAATAAATAGCAATCAAATTTTTGCATTGGCCTGAAATTCATCTCTGGGTCCAAAGTTCTCAGCTGTAAGAGCTGCTTCAGCCCTAAACAGGTTACTGAGCAAAGGGTACATCCATTGCCGGAGTGTGTTGCCGCTTCCCTGAGACACCTTGACACTCCCAAGGTTTATAACAGCATCTGGCTCATTTGGCCTTACCTGGGCTGAAAACGGTTCATGTTTTTGTCCTGACAGTGAGAGCTGAGAGGTGAATTCCCCAGCGGGAGGAGCGTGGGGCTGCGGGAAGCTCCGGGGCTCGGCTGGGCTGGGATGTTTGGTTGTCCTTTAGAAAGCAAAGACAGCTGCTGCTTTGCTTCCTTTCATTTGCTCTGTTGCCTTGGCTTTCTTGCACTTTCGTTTCATCTCCAAAGAATCTCTCATAATGCCTTTGGTACTTATGTACAATTTGAAAACATTTTGTATGTATGGAATGAGACACAATTTTCTCTTGTAAAATAGCAATCGGATTTTCTTTTCTCTCTTTTTTTTTTCTTTTTTTCTGTTGTTGAATGTGTAATTTCCTCTGTACATTTCAATCATGACTTTGTGCAATGTACATTTTATAGGGACAGGTGCCAAGGGAATGACCTGTAGTTTTCCTAAGGGACTGGCTAGAAGCTGACAGTCATGCGTGGTTTTACATGAGCACCGTGGAAAAGCAACGTAGCCCAGACTTTTACACTGAAGCACTGAGCGTGGGTCAGCTTGTACCTTCACAGGAATGACTGTGGCAGCTGCAAAACTCTTTATGTGTGGTGTGAAAACCAACAGCGACGGTTGCAACCGGAAGGGAAATGGAGGAAAATTAAAATAATCACAATCATTAATTTTAGCCTCGAAGCATCAGAATGGAAAATTTGCATTCAGTAAAAATACCAGAGATTTAACCTTCATGAGATGAAATACACATTTATTTTTCTTTGCACTTCTTCTGTTCTCTTTGTTTCTTTATTTCTGGGATTTCTTGGTACTTTGGGGATGTATTTAATGGCTGATGAAGAGAAGAGAAATGGGGACCTGACATTAAAACCTCCACACATTTTTATTTCCAGTGTTAGAATATATTTTTCTTTCTGTTGCATAAAATCAAGCTTATAAATGTCAGATGCCCTTAGTTACAAGGACACTGCCCTTCGGAGTCCTTTAACAATATTGAGTCTCTTAAGGTTCAACATCAACCACATCCTGACAGATAAAAGATGGTTACTGAGGCCTTTCACTCCCTTATCACCCTGCTAAAAGTGGAGGCTGGTGTCATCGAGGTGGGTTCAGAGCCAAGAAATGGCACTGGCAAGGGAGTTACCCATGAGTTACTTTCCTTACCAGGCATCAGCCCTAAATTAAGTAATCTGGATTTTGGAGCACTGTCAAGGAGTGAAGTGGATTGACTGACAGTATTTCCCACAGTGAGGTTGGTTGAATAAACAGCAGTTCCATTTTGCAAGAGAAAAGGAAAAAAGTAAAATCCCTTCCTCCATGCTGATATTTTTTCCCAGAAGGATGTAGCATGAGAATCTGGATGATCCTGGGTTTTAGAAAGCCTGCCAGTCATTTGGGCAAGGCAGTGACAGAGGCTTGGCAGAATGAACAGCGTGCCCAGGCACAGCAGCCCCTGCTTGTGCCAGAGGCCTTGGCTCGAAGCCTTCAGCAGCTCCATCCTCCCCAGAGCTATTAGAGAAGCCCAGGTGTGAGCATTTCCCAGTGGATGTAGCACACTGAGCGGGCTTCAATAGCATCATTGTATTTTATCTTACGAGGTTTCACAGCAGTGAGATAAACAGGGAAATTCTCAGCTTGCTGAGGCACATTCCCCAGTCATCTGCACAGGATTATGAGCTGCATCCAAACACTGTCCTGCTGCATCCCACAGGGATTCTGGTGGAGCCAGACATGGCACCTGCTGTGCCAGAGCAGAGCTGCCAAGCAGAGCTGCAGCCATTCCTCACACTTTTGCCAAGCCAAGAGAGGAGACCAGCAGGAGGAGGCATTGCTTTGCCTTGGGTATTGGCCTCCTGATAGTCTGGAAAAATCAGGAAGGCCCTTTCCCTGCAGCAGAAGTAAATATTGGAGTCTTAGAAAAAAAAAATTATATGAATATAAACTATTTATATCCCTTAGGATAGCAGATGGTATCACAGGAACACATCTACTTGTCTCCTCACAGATAAAGCTCCTCGAGGGAAGCTGGTTTTTATTTGAACTATTTGCTCTCAGTGTTGTTCAGCTCTTGGCCCATCAGGATGCTGGGAGCTGTGACAACAACCTTCAGTAACTCAGCAATCATCCCATGCAACTTCACAGCCCCCTGAATCTAACTAAACTTCAGAACTTAAGTAAAAGTGTTTTTTTCCAAATTGGCACAGTTTTTTGGAATTGTATATGCAGTGAGAGAGTCTGAAGTTCTGCAGGAGGAGCTCATTGCCAAAAACTCTGCTGTGCTCTGTTCCTAAGCAGAATCCCAGTCTGGGTAGGTTTTTTTGCCTTGTTTGCTGACAAATTAAACCATTTACTCTCCTTGAAAATTAAAGGAACATTTCTTCCTTATTCACTGGAGGGGTAAGCAGGTGTTGTAAGATTAAGAAGCAGTTTGTAAAACCTCAGTCCTGCTTTTGGGCACTGAGTTTAAGGCACCCAAAGCTGACACTTCTCAGTCCAAGGTGAAAAAAAAAGCCAACCCCAGCTTTTGATCCTGGTAACACCTGATTCCAGCATTTTGATTTTGAGCTCAGGGTGGGCAGAAACCTTTTTCCTTTAAGAAGCTGTGCAATAACTCAGTGGCAGAACAGTGAATGAAATCTCTCTGATCCATTAAATGCTACTCCAGCTCTGCTCAGGGGTATAATTTACCCGTATTACTTTCTTGGCAGCTGTTTCCTGACGAAACCCTGTTTCCATCAATAGTAACTTAATGGTGGTTTTGGGCATAAAGTGTCTTTCTGGAAAGAGAAACCATTTTCAGCAAGGTGGTCACTCTCTTTATATAAGGAAGTTAATATTCCCCCATTAAAGAGAAAGGCAGACAGAAATTGAAGTGGAAGGAAAAGGGCATGGGACACACTTTACAGGGTTATGTAATTTGGCATGAATAAGGGATTCGGTGAGTAATGGAACATGAGACTTTTCATGCAAAACTCATGAGCAAATGTTTTTATCTCCTTGCCCTTGAAGGGCTGTTAGCATGAGACAAGTCAGAGGTGGAGAGAGGAGGTTTTGGACGCACCTAAAAAGATGACAAGGTTACTCTTTACACCAGGATTGTTAAATAAAACAAACAAATGTCCCTGAGCTCCTCTTTCCACTTTGGATTTCAGAGATTTCTTAGCTTCAGTTGGGCCAGTCCCAGACATTCCCCCATCACCAGACCTATAAATTAGACATTTCCCAATGATTTATTGAACAAATGTTCTAAGATGCAGTGGCTCACTTTATCTCTCCAACTTTCTAGTATCAAAAATGACTGAAAATCCTTTCTGTTTCTTTTTCTCCCTCTGTCACTGGTCAGCACTGGTGTGAGGGCTTTGTTATATGGCATATCTTCAATTTCTGTAGTTTTCTGCTCAATTCCTCTTTGAGCACAAAAGCAGTGCATGGGTTTGGGACTGGTTCTCCAAACTAAATAAAAACCACAGTTGCTGTGGCTTTTCAGGTGCTGATTTCTTCTTAAAGGGCAAATGCTAAAATATTATTTAATAGTTGGCCTTTTCCTGACTCAGCTGAAGCTTTTGCTGAAATCAGAGTTTGAGGAAGGCAGTGAATATAAACCAACGGGTAAACTTTTAATTGAGTGGTTAAACCAAACAGCAGCAAGGCACAAGAGGTGAACTGGGAGAACTGGTGTTATCCCATCTGCTCTTCAGCAGCGGAGCATCATTAGGGCAGGTACTGGAGCGGCTCAAAGCTGGAATTTCCTCTGCAGCCCATCCTGCAGAAAAGCTGGAGCTGCTCTCCGGGGCAGGGAGGTGAGCAGGCTGCAAGGAGCTGGACCCTAGAGGGCAGAACGAACCTGCTGCTGAGCTGGAAACGCGCCCGCGGCTGCTCAGCATCGCCTCGGTGCAGCACCCTCCTTGCCTCCCTTTTCCAGCCGAGCTCCTGGCTCCTGCAGAGCCCAGGAAACCACTGGTTCCTGCTGCTGGTTACAGCAAAGCACCAACCCGACAAACACAGGGAAGACTTCCAGGGAAGCATCACACCCAGCCACCTTTTCTGGGGAGAAGCAGGAGATTGCTCCCAGGGTCGAGCCTACACACAGGCTGTGCCCCAGCCCACCTCGGTAGCTCAAAGCATCTGGATTTCATTTCTCCTAATTAAGGGAAGAAAGCAGAGAAATTTGGGGTCTTCACTGATTTAACAAGTCTCCCTTAGGATGTCTCACCCTTGATTTTTCCAGAGTGGAAACAGCACTGTTGGCAAAAATAAAGGCATTCAGTGAAACTAAATGGGGTAAAACATGTTTTCTTGCAAGGAATAGGGTATTCTGTGAAGTGGGAAAAGCTACTGTGTGGGAAGAACCAGAGACAGGAATATTAATGTTTCCCGGCCTCTTGCCCTTCAAGCTGAGGATGGGAGGAGAAGAAACATTATTTAGGTTTTATTACATGATTTATTGATAGCACAGAATATATTATTCAAGGCTTCCTTCTCATCTGAGGTCTGCAGGCTTTTTGTTCAGCATGGCAGGAAGGGCTGGGGTGAGTGGAGAACCTGTCTTGTTTTCCCCATCTCAACCACATCCCTGCGAATATTTCCATGGTAAAATGAGGGATTTCAGATTAAAGTCCTGTGAAAAAGCAGCATCCCAGCAGGACCCCGTTGGTGTGCCAGGCTGCGGAGCCACGAGCCTCTCCCCAGCAGAGGGTGCAGGAGCTTTATTTCCAGAGCCGATGGCTCCTCGCGTGTTTAATTTCAGGTATTTGTTAACGCAGCGTTGGTGAGCTGACCCTGAGCCCTTTCACCTGCAGATTACAGAGACTGTGCCCACCTCATCCTCATCCACAGGTTCGTCCTGTGAGGAGGGAAGGAGCTCCCACATGGGTCCAGGTGTGTTTCAGCTGCAGGGATAACTGCAGTTTCTCCCCACCTTGCACAGTTGCAGGCTGTCCTGTGTGGAGCAGAGCTATTTAGCTAATGGACACACGGCTCTTGGAAGATGCATGGCCCTTTGTAAAGCCCTGCCACGGCTGCTCTGCATTACTCATAAAAGGCAGTGGTGCCGTTCATCTTCCACCGCAGTCTGTTAGCCTTTGGGACCAGCTGCAGAGCTGATTTACTTCATCCTTTCCTGATGAACAGGGGGCTGGGAGGCTGGAGTTGGCCTTTGAAGGAGATGCTCTGTGGTGGATATTGATGGGGAGGGTGTTCAGAGAAACGGGGTGGCTGAGGGAGGAACAAAGGCAGATTGTCTGCAAATCAAATTTCTGCAGCTGTGAAGCGGGTGAGGTGGTGTTACACAAAATGCAAAAAAAAGCTGCTTTCATGGGCTGGAGTTTAGCAAATGTGGGATAAACACCACTGGTTCTGCAGAAATATGAGCTCTCCAGGAATCTCATTTCCCCACAGCAGCCCAAACTGTTCGACAGAGCAACCTGTGCACTCACATGGAGGCTTTGGGACACACAGGGACAGGGTGAAGGCTCCTGCTGCTGTCCAGTGGCTGAGGATTAGCTCAGAGGAGGCACAAAAAAACCCCAATATCACCAACACAAAGTACAGCAGCATTTGAGAATATTATCGGCCACATTTTGGGGTTGTGTAGGAGTAAATCTTAAATAGGCTTTTCACCACATTGCCTGCAAAATGGAAATTTTGATCAAAGTGATTGAATCTCAAAGCTGCACCTTAATCATCCCAGGTGAATGAGGACCTGGAAAAACAAAAAAGCAAGCAAGGAACTTTTCAATTTCTTTAATTTCCAAGATTTCCAGTACCCAGGAAGCACCATTACCAATGCATGGGATGAAACCTCAGTCCTGTGCTGTGCAAAGAGACAATTCCTTTAAACTATCAGTGAATGGATGTGCCAGGTGCTGATCTTTATTCAGCATTCACCCTCTTGCTGTAGAAGGAAGAAATGAGAGTCACTGAAAGGAAGGATCCAGCTGAAGAATGAAAGAGAAGCCAACCTTGGCTTTCAATGATAAATCCTGCTCCTTTATACAGCACTGCTGCAGAGCCTCTTGTTCTTGCCCTGCTTCCAAGCAGAAAAGATTTGATTCCCAAAGCCTGTTTTCTCCTTCAGTCTTCACAGATATTGATCTGTATGAAAATGGATTTTAGAAGAAGGAGGGAGAAAACAGCCCCATGACCTCCACACTTATTCAGCAGTCAGAGTCACTTGAAAAATATCTCGATTATAGCTTGGCAATTTTTTCGGGCTGGGCAGCTGATGTAGGCAGGAGAGTGACACAGGCAGCAAAATTTGCCTCTGCAGTCTGAATAAAGATTCATTCCAGTGGGGATTTTGTCCAATTCAGCCCTTTTGAAGCAGAGTCCAGGTACGTGGTTTTGTGAACAGTTCTCTTTGGCTGCTGGTCAATGGGTGCAGCTCCACCGGGGTTGTTTGCATTTATGAGAGAGCTGGTGAGGGCCTCATCACCCCCACCCAGATGTGCTCCTCCAGTCCACACCCTGTGGGATTCCCAGCATCCCTCCCAGGAGCCACACATCTGGGCTCCAGTGTCACATGTGACTTGTGGGACAGCAGCAAGGATGATCCCAAGCACTGCTCACATCCCACTGATAAACCAGGTACATCCTTCTTAGGCAGTGGGGCTGGAGGGAATCACAGGGCAAGGGCAGAGACTGGAACTCAAGTGGCCAGGACTGAGCATAAACAGAATGTTGGATTGCTGCAGTGAAGGCATCTGATAAAGCCAGACCCTACTGAAGCTTTGCTCATGTGGTTTTGGATAAAGTCTTAACACTTTTCTCTTCATGGATGTTGTATTAGTATGAGGTCAGAGAAATTTCCAGGTATCTCATAGATGTGGTGGCAGGTGGGATTGGTGCCTGATTTCTGGAAATCCTTGTTCTTGTGGGTCCTTGTACTGTAGTTTTCATTTTTGTGCAAGGTATGATTTATGCTAAGAAAAAGAAAAATAAAAAAGAGAAACTTCTACAGAGGAAAAGAAAGGTTCTGTTCTCTTGCCTTTGGCTAAAGTATCTGCAGTAATGTTGGCAAAACAAAAGGAAAAACCAAGTTTTTTTTTTCATGGACACGTGCACAGAGAGCCAGAGGGCTTGTGAGGAAAGCTCCAAACTGACCCTGACCTCTCCCTCCTGGGCAGAGATTTCCCCTTGCCTGGGGGTTGTTATGAGGATCTGCTCTCTTCTCAAGGATTTTTAAAAGCATTTAATGAGTTCCCTGTTTGGAAATCAAAAGCCAACATAACAGCACCACAGTCTGCTCTTCAACATCTCCATCTTCCCTCCCTCTCTGGAGCAGTAAAGGCAGGCATAGAAAATAAATAAATACCTTAAATATTTGTTAGTCCTAAAACCTCCAGCCACCAGCTCTATGCACAGCCAGGCAGCTTTCCTTGGGGTCTGCACAGGGACAACCGCAGAGAGAATTGCTCTGCTGGAGACACTCATTAATCCCCCAGGGAGAGAAGACACAGAGAAGCTCTGAAACCTTCTTCAGAAGCTGAGAGCTCCTGGCTTTTGCCTTCTGTAGAGCTGCAGATGCAGATTCCTGGCCAATTCCTGTCATGCCACTATTTGCTGAGTGAATTAAAAGTCTGTGCTTATCATGGGCACACAAAACAAGCGTTATCTCTGTAATTAGACTGTTAAAACCACAGCACAAGCTACAATTTCTCATGATAATAAAATAGTTCATTAGCATAAGTCCATCACGAGCAGATTTTAAAAATAATTGGTTTAGATTTTGAGCTAACATCTGCTTTGATTATTAGCTCTTGGACACTTTGGTTTTAATTGGACAATTTAAAGAAAATGTTATTCAGTGCCTCTGGTCTTCCTTCGACAGAAAGTTTCTTTTTAAGGAAGAGTTCTCTGAGAGTTTGCCTCTCTGTAAAGAAATGTGTGTGGGTAAAATAGTCTGTAATAACAGCAATTACTGCTATTCTTAACTGTTATGGTGGCCAGGGTAAAAAATTAAAAGAAAGTGAAACTGGGTAGTATTTTCAAGAGGATTAACTCCCATCCTCTAGATCTGAGCACAATGCCCTGGAGGAACCAAGCATCTTGCAAATCACAGTTTCTTCAGGTGCTGGAGATGCTGTTCCACCTGGGGTTGTATATTTTAAAGTGACTCAGAGACATTTTTTGGGGGTCCCAGCCCAGGAGTTGAACAGCTGCCTGCCCTGATGGGCTGTGCTGGCAGAAAACTCACTATGGTCTGCAGAGCCAGGGACAGAGAGGCAGAGTGGGCTGCTAGAAATGGCCCATCAAGTTTTCTGTTACAGAGAATGGATCACATGCACAGAACACCAAATTAGAGAGACAGAAATACACAGCAGATGGAAGAGACCTGTTTGTGCCAGAGCAGAACTTGGCAAGGGGTGGCTGAAGCTGTTGAGGTAACATCAGCTTCTGTTTCCTTGGAAAGCTCAGTGAGATTTTCTTTTTAACCTGAAATTCTGTCAAAAAAAAAAACAAAACCCAAAAAAAAAGCGAGCCAAAGATTTTACAGCACATGAGGGAGAAGTATCAGGTCACAGGCTGAGACAAGACCCTTGAATCTTCCTCTTCCAAAACAATGTCAATCCTGGCCCATCCCTGGTGCTTCTCCTCCTGTTCTTCAAGCTCCAGCCTTCGGCATTGCCAGACATCTCCTGTTCTGCTGCTGCTGCTCAGCAAGTCTGCATCATGTTCTCAATCATCCTCTCACTGCCTCCAGAAGCTTGGACCATCTTCTCCCCAGTTCTGCTGTTGCAATCCCACTTGGGGACCCCCATCCTCCCAGGCTTCCCACAAAGGTCTCTCACAAGAGGTCAGAGCTCTCCCAGGTCACTGCTCCCATGGAAATGATTAGAGAACTTGTCCAGACAACTTTTCCCTTTCCAGCCCAGATTTCTGGAAATAGCAGCCTGCCCACATTTGGACAACTTGGCTGATATGAGGCAGAGAAGCCTCTAAAACTCTTTCCCTGACATTCAGAGCTGCTATTTTTTAATGCAAACTGTTGCCTTGGTATTTGCATTTGAGATGGGTTTGCATTTCCTTAACTCTGGTGCCTCCCCCTTGGCAGCAGGAGAGGCTCTGTAGTTCCACAGGAGCATTTGAGGCACCAGACTGTCCCTGAGACCTTCACTCGTGTCCCCAAGATGTGCAGTCCTTGAAACACTCACTAACAAGATGCTGCTGCCCTTGGCACTGCCCTCATCCCAACAGGCAAACCCCAGTCCTCATAAACCAGTGGGAAAAGGACCAGTTCTGGCACATTCTGCATTCCAATCTCTCTTTCTTTTTCTTCATGATTTCATGACTTAGAAGCTTTAATCAAACCATTTTGTTTTCTCAAAGGCATTTTAAAACAGTTAGTCATTCAGCATGGATCAGCTTCTATGGAACATCATCTCCTACAGGAACAATAAAACGTAGTGTGGATGATCAAACAGTTAAAATCTCCTTTGCCTGGAAGCAGAACACCCTGAAGATAAAGCAGAAATGAAAGATGACACATTGGGTCTTCTTCATATCAAGTTTTTCCGGAATTTTTTAGAATTTTAAATTCTAATCAAATTATTGACAGGTAAGGGAGGGTAGGTGCTACTGCCAGGTAAAAATATATTTATGCTGAAAACTCTCATAGCTTTTGGCAGTTGAGGTTAAGATTAGTTAAAGTCTAGCTAGAAAAATATGGAGTCACACAGATGTCAGTGTGGGAATATCCTGGGCTGTGAAATTTTCGAAAGGGACAGCGTATCTCTGGAATTTTGTACACCAATTGCTTGAAAGCAGAATTTTGCTTAAATGTGGAAAGGTTTGATTGCCCAGAGCCTACCATGCTTGCTCTAATATGATGACAGATTAGAAAGACAAAAAGTTAAAGGGGTGTTTCATCACTCTCTTTTTAAGGGGAGTGACTGCAATCACTCATTCCAGCCACCAGATCTATAAACCTGCACAGAACCTCACATAAAAAAATGCTGGGATCAACACCAAGTTTCAATGTGGGTGTTCAGTGCAGATTGAAAGAGAAGTGAATGGATTGAGTGCCAGGAGTGAGCACATTGCTCAGGAGAATGAATCAATTCCAATACACTCAGGGGAAGGAATTTCATGCTTTGGTAACTTTTCCTGACAGTGTAATTCATATGGGCCCTGCCTGTGTAAGTGCTGATCTGAGCGTTTTTCCTGAGGAAATCTCAGCTCATTTTCCCCCTGTGACACCATGAAGGGCTGTAAACTGGAGGAACCCCTGGGTGCCCCCTGCTCCATCCCTCCTCCCCAAGCAGGGAGGACGTTGGTGTTAAACCCAGCTTTGAAGTCAGACCCAGCTTTGAAGTCAGACTAGCCTGCTCAGGCCATTTTGCAATCCATTTTTGAACGTCTCCAGGGACGGACACTTCCCAGCCTCCATAGGAAACCTGCAGGGGAAGCCTGAAGCTGAACAGCAGAAGGGTTGACACAATTCTGACTCTGCTGATGACCCAGTGGTGGGCTGCTCTTATCAAAATAGAGTCCTTATCAAAATAGAGACAGCACTCACTTATCTAAACTCAACAGACCCACAGACAAGTGCCACACTTGTGCAGTTTCTCTGCCAAATCATGTAAGCACATAATCAAATGAAATCAAGTCATGGCATGACAAGTTTCAGCTCAGCAGAGGAGAGAAGAAAACCTTGTCCGTGCTTTCATCCCTTTGGATGGTGAAATGTATTTGCTTAAGATTCCTCATTAAATCAGTCTAAATTGGCCAAATTACCTGGCACTCTGGCCCATGCTGATGTGGATTTTGGGGACAAACTGGGGGGCTGCCCTCTGTCCTCCCTTTTCCTCACTGCACAACCGAGTTTTCTTACAGGACATTAAACACCAAGGACATTTCTTCCAATGCAATTCAGCCATGAGTCTCAGGGTACATAAGTTTATTCACCCAACTTCCCTGCTTTAAAACTGGTGAAATTCAGCCTGTGCTAACGTGCTGACTTTATGAGTAATCTCCAGATCACAGCAGTGGTGGCTGGAGAGTGCTCCTGGAAGCCTCTAATCCAACCTCCAGCTTGAAGCAGGACTAATGCCAGCACTTGATCAGGCCAGACATGGCCAGAAATTCCTGACCTTGTGGATTTTATCCCTGCCCTTCACACTGTCCTATTTTTCCCTATTTTTCTCACTCAGTTAGTATTTCTATTATTCTGTCTCCAAGAACACCCAACTGCCATCATGCACCACTGTGCAGAAAGATGCACAGATACAAAATGGATGTGATTTGTCTGAAAACTGGTGAACTAAGCAAGAAACAGCAGTTTTGCAGTTGGAGACACACGGAGGTGCAGATCTGCCTGAGGGCACGTGAAGGGCAGAAGGGACACAAGAAGAAGGAATATTGTGACAAGGGAGGCCTGAGTTTGTGTCTCAGGGTGCAGACACAGACATGCTGGTGGGTGTGATGGATGGGGAGTGAGGACAGCAGTGTCAAGAACTCAGTAGCCTGATGCCTGGAACAGGCTGGCTATTCAGAGTTCACAGACTCACAGAATGGCCTGGGTTTGAAGGGATCTTAAAGCTTGTGTCATTCCAGCCCCTTGCCATGGGCAGGGACACCTCCCACTATCCCAGATTGCTTCAAGCCCCATTCAGCCTGGACTTAAACACTTCCAGAGATGGGGCATCCCAAGACTAATTTCTCATTTCTTGCTGTTTTTAATTTTCTAGACCCCAACCCAAATTTTATCCAATGCAGGAAAATCCCATTTGCCTCCTAATCATTTCCCACCACAAGAGCATCCTCAGGAGGGGCAGCTCTTGCTGATCTTCAGAGTTCTGTCATCCTGCAGCATCTCATGATTTACTCCCCATGAACACCTCACAATCAGAGGTTGCAGGACCTGGGCCTGTAATCTATTCTGGGAAAGGAATCCATCTTCATTAACTCTGGAAGCAGTCATGTGCATCCAAAGTCCTCCGTTAATAATAACCCGTCCCATACTTGATTAAAATGGGGGCACGAGTCCAACTCTCATCAAAAGCAAGGGCCCAAATCCCATAAACATTCCTGGTGCCTTAATTACAATAGAACAGAGAAAAGACAGCAGTTAGTCATGTACTTTCTGACAGGCAGTTGCAGTTGCTCTGTATTACAAGGGCATAGGGAATAGAGATCGTATTGGAATGCACTGAGAAACAGCAGCCCTCAAAAGAGCCCGAAGAAAATGTCTACCATATTTTAATGATTTTTTTTTCCCATCTAATTTTCCACTTAAACTAGGCAGCAGTATCAGTTTGCAATCAGCTGAGACTCTGGCACTAGCTCCCAGTGCTTCCTTATCACATTTACAGCAGCTCCTCCATGCAGCGTGCCTGGAATTAGCATTCAGGACCAGCAGCAGAGCAGGCTCACGAGCCAAGCACCTGTAGACGACAGAAATTAAAATCAGGAGCCTGAGCTGAAAGCCAGATCTCACACACAAGCAACCCAAGTCTCCAGAGATGTAGTAAAGACTGGAGGATTTCACGCTGCATTGAGCATGAATGGAGCCTGATTTCTAGGACCAAATCTGTTCTTATTAAAGGCATACAGAGCAAGGATAACACACGAGGTAGGATTTGGGATGGGGGGCTCTGCTTTACCGCAGATTCATCTCGATCAATCACTGCTTCCCCATCCCTCAGCTCCCTGTAAAATGAAAATGGCAGTTTCCTCCATCCACCTTTCAGGCTGTGAGATGCTGAGACCTTCTGGGCAGGAGGGGGTGGAGGAAACAGGCACCAGGGTTGCTTGAATAAACTGTTCAAATACCAAATATTTATTTGAGTGGGGAAAAAAATCCCACCAAGAAAAAATTAAAAAGCTCAGACACCTCTTTCACCCATTAAAATGCACACTTATGGAAGAGAAAACCTGCCTGCACTGAGGGCTGGGGGACAGTCCCTGGCTGAGGTGACCCTGCTCTGCTCTGGCTGTGCACTGTTACCTGAACATAAAGCCCTGTGCTGTGAGCAGCCTTGTCTGCTCGCACAGCCCAGCCCAGCAGAACACTTATATCAGGTGCAGGCAGGCGGCTCTGCACGGCTCCAGCTCTTTGTGCCTTCCCTTTCTCTCTCAGGAGCAGTGATGCTCATCTCCCTCATCGAGCCTCTGGTCACTGGCAGCTCCCGTCAGCAGCAGCTCCCAAGCGGGGCTCTGCTATCACCGGCTCCAGCTGGAGCTGCTGCCTCTCCATCCTGCAGTGCCTCACCTGGCTGCTGGCAGCACCTCGGACGTTTTTTTTAAACACACACTGGAAAAAACAAACAAACAAACAAACAAAACCCCCAAAACCAAACAAACAAACCAACCAAAACTAGTAAGATGTTCTTTAATTCACAGCCATTTTTACAGTGCCATAGACCATGAAAAGGTAAAGATCACCATCACCTTGTAAAGAAGTCCAAGGGCAAGGTGAAAGCCTGGCTGCCCTCTGTCCTGTCCCAGAGCAGCTCCCTCCTCCTTAGAGTCAGGTACAGCTTCTCCCCCGGATCTGGGCTGTGATTTGGTCTGTGCCCCCAAAAAGGAGCTCAGAGGACTCTGTCCAGGCAATGCCTTCTGTTCTCTTTGCCTGCTCTCTTTCTAACCGGGGTGACACAGCACACCAGAGGTGTCTGCAGGCCCCCAGGCTCTGGGCAGCAGAGCCTGCTGTGCAGATGTTCCTTTGTGGGTTTGGGCTGTTGCCATCTCAGGCACAGGGAGGGAAGATGGGGCGTGCTCCTTGCATTCCAGTCATGGCAGTCAGGTCCTGACCACTCAAGCTGACCCAAAGGAAGCCTCTCCTGAGCTGGCAGAGTCACACTTTCAGATATTCACAGGCTACAGGCACTCACTGAGGTGAGAAGTGTTTTGTAGCACTAAGACCCAGACCCTGTCTGGGAAAAGTGAGGCAGAACCCATCTTTGGGGTGAAGCACACACATATTGATCTTCTTCTCACACCTTCCCAAGCAGGACTGAAGTGTGTGCCAGCCCTTCGTTTATACGAGGTAGATGAGAGTCTGGAAAAACAAGATTGTATTCCCTGAGCACTTCAAAGAGAAGTGGCAACAAACCCGGCTCTGCCTTTCCTGCGCTGGGGACAGGAGATCTGCCTCTACCAAAGCAGCCAAGGGACTGTCCCCATCCTTGTCCCCATCCTCGTCCTCATCCCTGTGCCATCCCTCTCCTCGGGACAGCCCTGCCTGGCCATCCCTGCCATCTCTCCCTCGGCCACACTACAAGCAGCTCTCTCCTTCAGAAACACAAAATCTGTGTTCTGCTTCTCCCCAGAGTGGTCTTTTCGCTCCAGATGGCACGTGATTCGAGTCCTAATCGGCTGTTAGCTTATCAGCAGCATCCCTAAACCCCGACCAACCCTCACAACAGAAGGCAAAAGGGAATTAAAGAACAGTGGATTGGCTTGTTTAGCTTATAAGGGTTTGCAGGAAGCAATTAACTTGAATCCTCTTGATTGGTATTTTGTAGAGAAGGATGCTCCAGCTGACACCTCGGAGGAAAAACTGTTATGGGAAGGAGAGTTGGAATGTGAAGGGAAAATGTATTGAAAATTAATTGAGCTCATTATTTTACCTTAAGCAGAGAAAACAATGAAAACAACCAAAAAGTAAAATGTTATTTGTGCCCAGGCATTATTCCCACCTCCACAGGCTCTGAGTCACTCTGACATGCACAATCCAGAGTGTAGCAAAACCTCATTTGGCTCCTGCAAGATCTGTCAGTCACATCCAGAGGCTGCAAAAAAGCAGCTGAATTTCATGATTTTCACTGGAATTACACAGATTTGTATTCCCTCTGATGATCTGGCCCTGCCTATGCCAGGCATGACACAGAAAGGGGCTGGAACAGTTGAGGTGATCAAAGCAACACCTTAAGAAAGTTGGAAACCAGATAAGACACCAAAATAAAATGAGAAGCTAAGGACACATTTGGGGAGGCAGAGAAGAGGGAGAGCATTCCATCCTGCAAGACCATGAATTACTGAGCCAGGTTTAAACCTGGTTTGGATGTGATTCACCAAACAGGGGGGAACCCATTGCACTAAAATAAAATACAGAAACTTGCTCAGTGCTTGGAGCAAGGGGAACCACTCACACACAGTGTCTGACACCTTTGTGACGAGCAGGAGTTCTTCCCCCAAATGTGCTTTGAAATTAAATTCAGAGTGAGCTCTAAAGTAATGGCTTTGTGCTATATTCATATTAGGAAGGCAAATGGAAAAAACATTCCTCTTTTTTTCTACATTGATTTGTCTTTTCTTCTCCACCCCGTTGTTATTTTGGGATTAGGTCATGTTCCAGAGGTCACCAAAAGTGTGCTCAGGTCCTGTGGACTTATCCCAGTCTCTGCTACTCCACTGATTGTTCCAGCATGACAGTGCTGTGTGTGGGACCAGACAAATTCTTTCTGGGGGCTACACTGCAAGGGTAAACACTTCCCCTGTCCAACCACTTCCTCCTCCTTACACTTTGGAAATCTATTTATTGCCCAATTGTCCATCTTCAGCCAGCCTGAATTTGGAATCACTCCGTGCTGCCTTTTTCTAAATATAAAATCACTCCTGCTGCAGCTTGAAATTCATTTGATTTTCCCATATTACAGGAACTAATCTAATATTTGACACCATCTGAGGACTCTCCCTATCCGTCCCCTTGTTGGGTCTTGTTAAAATAAATAAATAATAACAATAAAAAATAATGTAAGTCCAATTGGAGCTGCTTTTGAAAGACACAATTGATTGGTGTAATCAGGCCCTTTGAAGCACCAAAGGAAGCTCGTTATTAAACAGAGCTGGCTGGTTTCTCAGAGTGTCAGACAAGCTTTCCAGGTGGGATGAATGTATTCATGTGATATTTTATTCATACCTGGCTGTGCCGAGGCAGAGCTGATAACCCAGCACTGCTCAGAGGGTGGGAGGTGCCACAGCTCCCAGTTTGGGAGTTTGGGCTCCCAGCTTTTGCTCAGCCCCTCCTGGGCAGGCTCTGCCCTCAGCCCTGGCCAGGCAGGCTCACGTTTCATTTGTCACCAGAACAATCTATAAATAGGATCCTTGGCTAACCCTTAGATGGCAGTTCCTGGAGTCCTTCCCAGCCTCTGTATCTGAGAAAACTCCTCTAGGTCAGGAATTGGTGATGCCCTGTGCCTGAAGGACGTTCTTGGGTCAGTTTTGCCAGGATAGAAAATTTAGGGTTGGAGTTATAAGATCTTCCTCGTTTTGGACAGCCTGGGAAGCAGGTCTCCCCACTCTAATCTATTTTTTAGATGTGATTATATTTATAATGCTCTATTATTTATATTTTAAATAGGGCATCAAGGTTGCAAACTGACTTCCCTTCCACTGCCCAGTTTCCCATTGTCGTTTCAAAGAACAATCTGACAAATTGCCACTATGGCATGGATTATATACCCCAAAACTTACCTTTTGGCATTTAAAAGGAGAAGTCTGTGTCCTGTGAAAAGTGGAAGGCAGCTGAGACACTGAGAAATTTGTCTCACTCTTGTAAGGGACTGGGGACAGTTGCACACGGGTTTAGAGTCTCCCTGGGTCTTCCTCTGTTGAAATCAAGAGGAATTGTTAGCACTGAATGGGAGCTTTTGGGGGAAAGGATTGCCTGATTTTGAAAATCATATACACTTAAAAAAAATCATTTATTATTATTTTTTAAAAAGGTAGTGGGAGATCCCAGTGAGAAACTGTCTGGGCTGCTCAACAAAAGGGATTTGAGAAGGGTGGGTGTGTTCTGTGGGAAGTGGTGACTTGTTTGCTTCAATTATTAAACCTCAGTGAAGTTCCACGTTTCACACACTAGCAAAAGCTGGTTTTTTCCATCTTGCAGCAGGTATTTAGTTGTGACTAAGTGAACCAAAGCTCCACCAAACTTCCCCTTTTTCCGACAGTAACTTTGTGGTGAAATTCCACCCTGGGCCAAGCCCCAGCTCAGAGAGTGCCCTGTATTGACATCTCCTGTTAGCAAAAGAAAGGAGGAAGAAAGGAGTAATGTGAACTGGAGCCCTTTGTATGAGTCTATTAATGTTTGATTTCTGATGCCCAGAAAGAGAATGTTAATGATGCAGTGTTGCTGAAGGCTCTGCCCAGCCTGGGCAGGAGGACAGCAGGGTGACAACTCGAGCAGTGAGGCACAAGTGTGAGCTCCAGAACCAGGGACGTCTCCCAGGACATTTCCATCGTGCCATTTGCTCTTCAAACCACAATAATGGCAGAGGCTGTGAAGATCTGTGGTACAATTCAGTGTAGGTGCAATTACCTCTTCTGTTATGTGCATTTCCCTTCCAGAATGTGATATCTCTGGGGGTACCCAGCAATACATTGCCAACCCCATGACTACATTTAAATGTTTAAAGCAAACATCACCTGAAAAGATGGCAAAAATCCTCCAACCCTCTCCAAAAATCCCTCAGAAGCTAGTTGTGTTTGTGAGATTTGTTAAACAAATATTAGTGAGCAGAATCTCACAATCTAGCTCAGCCCAGTTTGCAAATAATTTCTCAAAGTCTCAATTCTACACTAGGAGAGAGGAAAGTTGAATTTAGAGTCCCTGCTCCTTTTTGAGGGTAAAGCCCATGAAGCTGCTTAAAAATATTCCATTTATTTAAGTGTGTTTAAAAACTGCCTGTGAAACCTAAAGTAAGAGACAAAGAATCATTTTCTCTCCCTGGGTAAAGCTAACCAAGATTTAAGATGCATCTGCATTATAGACTCTTAAATGAGAATCACTCAAGGAAAATAATATGACCTTAAATTTAGAAATTTGTCTAATGAAAGCTGGTTTCTAAGAAGGGCATTATTACACTCTGTGAGAAACTGTGATAGCAGTGCATTCTTCTCTTCTCCAGCAAGAATGAGAGTGCCTCTGGTCAATGCCATTAGACTGAGGCTCCTGGAAGTCTTTGAAATGTTTTTCTTCCAGAATGAAAGGGAATGAGTCAGATCAAAGTTGAATAATGCAGGCTAAAAAGCTCCTCTTTTCCTCTTCCACTTCCTAATTAAGATGAGTGTGTAATCTCCATGAAGACAGAGGTTCAGCAAAACCAGGGAATGGAAGTGCTGCAAATACAGAGCCAGAAGCTTTCTTCACTAATTGAACCTTTTCAAGTAGGCTCCACAAGCCATGAAGAGACAAATTACCCGCCAGGACTGGGTGAGTAGGAAGAGGGTTTGCTAAAGACAAAAGCAGGAGGAAGAGAAAGGGGAAAATATGCATTCTGAATCGTATTTTTGAGTGACTTTCCAATTCCCTTTATCAGCCTGTACATGCTCTCCAGCTCTATGCAGCCTGAGATTAGTGACATTCTCCCTAATTATCATCTTGAAGACCAAACCTGGCCATTCCCAGAGTGTGGCTTTAGAGCAGCCTTTGAAGGAAGTAACACACTCATTTTGGGAGAGTTTAGGGGTTCTGAACATGAATATGATCATTTCTTCCAGAGCAAACTCAGTTCTGTTAACACTGAGCAGCTGAACAGGCAGAAAGTCTTAGCTGCTGCCTTTTTTGCTGGCAAAATAGAGGCAGTGTTGGGTGCTGGGGACCTGCCTGCCTCTGCCTGAAGGGTTTTTGTGTTTGCTCTCTTCTTGCTCAGCAGAACAACTTGCCACAGCAAAGCAGAGCATCCCAGGGACTGCTCAAACCAGGGTCAGCCTGGCCTCTGCCTGGCTCAGGGCACAGACAAGCAACAAAACTATTGTTTGTGATAGTTGACTTAGGTATAGATTTAGTCTTTTTGTGCTGCTGTCTCAAATCACTGACACCGTGTCACATCACATCCCTTGCACAAAAACTCACCCTGTCTCCTCTGCTCCAGGCATCTGGCCAGCATGAAACAGTGGCCAGTGGGAGCAAGGTGAGCCAAGAGGATAAATAATCATCCCTTGGTGCAGAGAGATGGGCTGGGGGAAGGGAGGAAGAGATTAAAATAATCTTTTTGGAAAATGGATCAAAAAGCTCTAAGCGGAGATTATCCGCAACCCAAGCCAGGCCCAACGCCGTACCTTCCATAAATAAAAATACCACCCCAGTGGAATGAAAAGTCAGAAGATTGACATAAACCCCATGGAAATGCGTGGCTTTCTCCCTGCCTGGCTGTTTGGACCCAACAGCAGCAGCAGAATGGCAACAGAGAGATTAGAGCCAGCAGGGCGCCTGTGGAATCTGTTCCACTAATCACCTCCTCCCGTGGGCTTTTTATCATCCCCTGGGGTAAAGGCAGCTTGGCCCCACTGTATCCCTAGAGAGGCAACCAAGAAGCTCTACTAGGGCCTTTTCCCTTTTCCCACTGGTGACAAATGAGGGCAAGCCATCTCTAAAGCATGCCAAGAGCACAGAAAGTACACAAAGATAATCGGTAGATTGTTGCGTGATTTTTTTTTCCTACTTCCTTTAGGATAAAAGAAGAAATCCATAGAGAAAGTGTGCAATTACCTGTCTCCAGAAGTGATGCTGGAAACCCCCAGCAGAACCAGGAAGGCAGATTTGGACACAGAGCTGCTCAGGGTGAATTTGTGGGGCCAGGCAGAAGTCGAAAGGGGTTTTGTGTTACTGAGACTCTCACGCCCTTGTCCCACAAAGAAACCCCAATATCTGTCAAGTGAGGCTGGTGGTCACTCCTGACTTCTCTCATCCCAGAGAGAGTGAATGGAGCAGTTCAGAGACATGGAAGTGGAAGAGAAAAAGCAAGAATGTTACATTTTGCCTCCAGTTTCAAGTTTCCCAAGAAAAACAATAAATATTTCATTACTCCTTTTGCTTAAAATAAAATGCTGTGAGTCAGAGAGAAACTGGCAGCCAGATCAAGTGGGCAATGTTGAAAGATGCAGCTGGCTGTCTTCAAGCTGAAATGCCATGGCATAAAGTGACTGATAAAGGATGCTGGAGTTGAACTGACAGGTGACTGTCCAAGAACACTCAGCTGAAAGCCCAAAATGCTGCAATCTCTGTTTTTAATACGATTATGTTTCAAGTTACACAAAGGGAATGGCTAAACCCTGTGGTCCTCACAAATTGGTCAGAGACTGAGAAAACCAACTTTCTCAGATTCTGCTTGTGAGACTCTGAACTGCCTAGTCTAAATAATGATAACTTCCAGTCTAAACAAACCTGCAGGTGTTGTTCTCCCTTTTTCTATCTCCTTGTGCTAAGATGTTAGGCTAGCCAACCAACCAAATAGAATGTATTGATTAAGTGACCAATCCGGTCCACTGGGATTGGAACAGTGTATGTAAGAAGTAATGCTTGTAGTAAAGCAGAGATTCTGCAAAACCAGCCTTGGAGTCAGCATCTTTAGCTATTATAATGGCAACAAAATCCCATGGAAATCTTTGCATGATCGTGCTAGGCAAGAGCAAGAGAGGAGGTGCTTTTTGTCTGGCCTCTGGTCCATCCGGGCAGAGGAGAAACAAAGCTAAAAGTTAATTTCGTGTTGTCGGATTCTTCTCCTTCTCATCTCGCTGCTTCACTGCTGTTTTCACTTGGAGGCATCATCTTCGAGGCAGGGATTCAGCCCAAAGCCTGGGCAGCTCATCGGCATGCCTCTTCCTTGAGGAGCAAGCGCGGCCCCTCTCCCGCGGCAGCGCTGAGTCATTATTTTGGCACAAAGGACGGTCTGCTCCGCGGAAGGAAAACGGCTCTCAGAGGGGCACTTTTCCGTGCTTTGGCACACCCAGGATTTGTACAGACATGCCTGTAAACAGAGAGGCAGCGCAGGTCCCAGCAGGGGCGAAGAGCGAGCAGAACAAGAGCTCAGGCGCCAGAAAGGATTTAGAGTGATCGGGAATGGAAGGAGGGACAGCGTGAGGTGCGGAGAGGGAAGAGGAGGCGGACGGAGGAGGGCAAATGTCGGGAAAGGTGGAAATAAAACAAAAGGGAGGGAAGGGGGAGGGCAGCCAGGGGAGAGAAGAAGAGATTGCAAAGTGGTTCGGACAAGCAGGCAAAGGGCTGTGCTGGGAGGCAGGGGCAGGACACGGAGTTTGAGCAGGGAGAGCCCAGCGAGTGCAGCCGGGCAGGTCCGAGCTCCCTGCAGGCTCAGCCCAGCTGGCCCGCAGGTAAAACCGGGGTTTAGTGATGTGCTGGGGTTAGTGAGGCGCTGCTTCAGGGCTCTGCATGGGGATGCAGAGGCCAGAGTTCAGGTCCCACCTTCTTCCAAAGCGGGGATAGACAGGACAGCCTCCCTCTCTAGGCACACAGGGGGATGGATGGAAGGAAACCCTTGGGATGGTTCTGCCCTCAGCAGTGTCAGGAGGCTCATTTCACAGAGAACACCTTTCCCCACCAGGTTTCCATTCCCTAGGACAGCAGAGCCCTGTCTTTCAGCTTCTGAGGCATGGTTAAATAATGAGTTGTTTCTCCCTCACCTGCATGTTCTCCAGTCCCTGCAGTAGGCTCAGCCCATGTTACATTATGCAGTAGCATAAAACTGTTATTTTGTACTCAATTCAAATGAGATTCCTGGATTATGCATGGAGAGATAACTTAAAGGTGAGAGCCTGGATGAAGAGCAGGGACAGGTTGGGTGCTGCTCACAGGGTGAGGTGTTGGACTCAAGGTCAGTAAATCAATCATCTTCCAGGAGACAGAAAAGAAATAGGAGAGTGCAGAATCTCTCTGGCATGCAGATCCTAAACACAGCTTTGTGGCATGGCTCAGTGACAGAAATAAAGGGTTCCATTCCCCGTGGCACCATTGCTGCTGCTTCTTTCAGCACCTGGGCAATTCTTCTTCCCAGAGTGAGGACAGCTTTCATGATCCATTATTGCACTTGCTTGAACTTCTTGCCCATCCATCACACATGCCAGCACTCACAGTGTGGACCTCACACTTCACATCCCTCAGATCTGTCCTTCCCCTCGCAGGGCTGACTTGCCCTCAGGTTTCTGTCCACAGAATGTCAGCTCCATAAATTATTATTTCCAAGTGAGAGCTTGGGGCTGCTGAGAGAGCCCAGCAGCTCTCTCTTCCAGCCTCTTCCTTCAGCACTGTGTAAATCTAACTTTCACCTGACAACTGGAAAAATAATAATTCACCACTGCCTTTTGGTTTATACCAAAATTAGAGTTGAAATATTTTATCAACATGAATTCTGTCTAACATCTGTATTTATTTTAAATCCCAGCCTGCCTGCCCTCTCCTAAGAAGAGCTGCTGTCGACCCTGCTAATTGTATGTGCAAATGGATCCAAGAATCTCCCCCAAATATATAAAAATCAGCAGGTGCAGCATTTGTGGGGATCTGTGGAGCCATCCAGGTGAAGTACGTGGGGGATTTATCACCCAAATGCATGTTGTGATATAAAACTGCAACTCCTTCGTGCCCCGTGGGAACATGGTTCATGAAACTGTTCACTGCAGCGAGGCTCCTTGTGTCACACAGCTAAAGGTGATTAACCACATTCCCCGAGTCAATTCAACCCTTTCAAGGCATCTCCGCCGGTTTTCAGCATGAGCACTGAAAATAAACAAGTTGTTGTAAGGAAAGTCTGGCCACGGGGCAGGAGGGGAAAACATCTTCATTTGCTGTCAGAAGAGATGTGCTGCCCAGCACACGGCCCAGGCTCAGCTGGGCACTGCTGCTGTCTGCCACCTGCAGAGGGACACTGCCATCCCCCCAGCTGCTGGGACCGAGGGGCTTCCTCTGCTCACGGAGAGTTAGAGCAGGCAGTGCCAGCCTGTGGTGAGCAGGTGGAGCAGAGCCAAGGGGGTCTTGCTCAGGCTCTTTCAGGATTTGGTTCAGTTTTACCCTCTCCACATGTCTCATTATATTGGTTTCTTTCTGTCCAAAGGAAGAGTAAATTTTGTTATCCTACTGACTAATGACAAGTGCAAAGCTTTTGCCAGTCCAGGAGGAGAGTGTTGTTCCAGCAAAGATGCTTTGTGGCTTCAGGATGAGATCCCAAAAAATGAAAACCCCAACTGCATTCCCAGCTCAAACAGCCCCTTGCTCTCCTTCCCTATTTTGTTTGCCCTTGGTCAGAGTCAAGCTCTGGTTAAGATCTCACATGAGGGTCTGAGAGCTACAACAACTTTTATCTTCCATGGTGAATAATGGTAAGTAATTAATATTTGAGCAGGGGACAACTTGCTTTGCAATCTGAAGGTTTTTAAGCTGTCAGTCAAAAAGCATATTTGTAATGGGCTTAACACTTCCTTCCTCTGCAATTCCAAGAGGGAAACCCTGAAAAAACGTGCACTGTTACGTCTAAAAAGGTGACACAAGAGTGATATGAAAATAAGGATCCAGCAGAACTCTGGGTGTGTGGGAAATCCTAAGTGTTGCTGTGCCAGAAAAGGGTTCCCTTCCCACTGGGAGCTGTTGCCTGTTCACTGACACCTGCAAGTGCTCAGGGAAACGTGGGGAAACATCAGGGATCCACACATTGTGATGAAGAGCAGATTTGGGGTCGCTTCCCCACTCCCCATACACTCCCTCCTCTTCTCCCTGCCTCACCCAAGTGACCCCTGCAGCCTGCGGGATCTTGCTATTTCCTGTTACAAAGGTTTGGAAACAGATAACCCTTTGCACTCCCTCCTCCCCTGGTCCCCTCCCGCACATCTTGAAAGACAGCACGGCACAAATTGCGGCAAAAGTGGCTGGAGAGCAGGCGAGCCACATCTAATGACACCACTCAGCCCCTAAATGGTTGTCACTCCCGTTACGGAATTAGTCCTGACAAGGAGTCATCCTCCCTGCAGTAAACACACGCGGGGAGTGCAGCAGGCTGCTCACAACTTTATTCCTTTGCTGGTGCTGCTAAAGCTGGTGTTTGGCACCTCCAAGAAATTTTCCATGTGTGTTAACAACCCCCCTCACTCCCTGCTAAGCCACAAGAACAGGGGTCCAGATTCTCTTTACTGCCACAGAAAGGATGGCATTCACCCATTTCTTTGAAGTACACACCAAAAGGATAATTATTTATCATCTTGGTTCACCTATCTTTTTTTCATGCATTCCTGGAAACCTAAGTGCTTTCTTCTGTCTCACCTCTGAGGCTTCAGGTTGTACTGAGCCACCAGAACAGAGGCACCTGCATCTCTGTGGATCAGCTTCCTCTTGTTCCATTTGTAACAAACAACTATTTGGAAAGACAGGTTTTAGGTGGGAAAAAAAGTTTGCAGAAAAGAAAAGAGAGAAGCCTCTGACTAGGTACTATCAATGAGGAACTTGGAATATGGAAGATCCACAGTGCTAGGCTTTGTCTTTGCAGCTTTTTCCTGTCTTTGCTTCGTGACCTTAAAGCTGTTGTTCCCCATGAAATTTCCGTTCTCCAGTCTTTTCTTTTCTCTCTTTTTTTTTTCTTTGTTTTTGGTTTTTTGTTTTGTTTTGTCTTTCAACTGAGAAGTGAAGAGAAAGAGAACAGAGCTAGGTTTGTCAGGAAGCTTAGCTTGATCTTCTGCCCGGCTCCTAACAAGTTGAGAGGGGAGGAAAGGGTGGGAGCAGCTCATTGCTATGCTGTTGTGGCATGCCAGGGAATGGCTGATGAATACATAAAATGGCCCAGCCCCGCAGGGCGAGGTTATCTCCCTGCTGCTCGACCCTCAGCGAATTCCTCTACTGAAGAAACCAACTGCTCCGCTGAGCAGGAGGAGAATTAGGAATCCTCTCCTGCTCAGCCTGAGCAAACAGCTCAAATCCGAGGGTGGTCCTCCCTCTGAAACGCCCCAGGCTTTGCAAACAAATGCAACATACAGAAATCACATTTCTCTGCTGCGTGACAGTCCCAACCAACAAGGTGTGAGAGTTAACAACCCTAAAAAACTGCTCTCCATGCGCATCTCTATGCTGACAAAGCTCTGTTAACGCTATTAATCGCAATTTGCATAGACTCAGTGAATTCCCTCCTGTAAATGCCTTTCTCGTCTCCTGTTTCCTCTTTTATGAGGTGGAGAGCTACCCTCAGACTCTGTTCTGCAGCAGATCCTGTGCAGAGGTGATCCTCTTGTGAGGAAAGTCCCACGTTTCTCAAGACTTTAAATCCACTCCAGACTAAGTGTGGATGTGTTTTATCCAGCCAGAGACTGTCAAGGAGCTCTGCTAATTGTTTCCATTATTTCTTAGGTGTTAGGTTTTGAATTTGTATCATGCTGCTAAATTCAGGTGGGTTGGTCCCCCCATGGCTGGGTCCTTGTGCACATCCCACCATCCTTGTCCTGTCTGAGCACTTGTGGCTCCCAGCACAAGGTATTTAAAAGCACCTAGATAAAAGATTTTTTTCCTCTACTATGTGGAGAGAGCTGATGGTCTCTGTTGAAAGCTGAAAAATGTTCTTTATGGAGTCTTTTCCTGGTCATCTGCAGCTTTACATGTCATGAGGAGGGGAGCAGATGAACCGGTTTCTATCCATCATTTGCTGGTGTAACCAGCACTAAATAGGAATCATTCATCTGATGTGCAAGAACCAAATTTAACACAGCTCTGGAAGACCTCATGGCATTGATTTCTTCTGGTCTGGGGTGGTCCAAATCTGTTATTGACAGACTGGGCTTTGCAAAGCTGATCCACACTAACAAAACAAGGGATTGTGCTGGATTCTTGAGCTCCTGAGAAACCTCTGGAAGGATCAGACATGGCTTTGAAGTTTGGTTCCACTTTGTTTGTCCCCATTTGGTACCTTTTGAAGTTTCCTGTCATTGCTCCTCATTGATCAGCAACTGACAATAAAAAAGCAGTATGTAAAAATATAAAATTATACATGGGAGGTTTATATTAACTTATCTATATTTATCTATATATTTGTATATAAAATGTATTTTGTATATAAATATATGGGTATTTTAAGTGAAGCTTTAAAGAGTTCCTACTGCCTGCCTAAACATAAAAAGATGTTTAGGGAAAATGCAAAATTATAATTTCTTGTGACAGTAAAGTTATGTTTATTTAACCTATTTCCTGTGCTGGCTTTCAAGTCTTATCCTGAAGAAAATGTTTTGCCAATGCTTTATCATATTTTCACAACTTGGACTTTAAAGAAAATTATCATCCTGAGCTATTTTTTTTTCATATCTTTGGAAACTTTAAATAGCATTTTCTGCCTTCATCACAAAACCAGTTAAGCACTATCTGACTAAATGTGTGAGTAGAAATAGCATTTAGTTCAAGCTTTTAAACTCTCCTTGTCAACAAATGATTTGAGCATCTCTGCAGAGTGTACTGTCACTTCTCTGCCATCTGTCATCCATCACTTCTTCTCTCTTTTTCCCCAAGGAGAAATGTCAATCGCTGATTTATATTTCATGTTTTCCTTTACAAAAGAAAATCCCATTAAGATACAAATAATTTTTTGTAGCTCTTACTCAACTTCTCAGAGGCTATTAATTGTTCTCTTCCAGGCACTATGTAATTCCTTCCTACTGACATATTCTGGTTTTCTCCCCTTTTTAGAATTTTATTTTAGGAAGCCATACCTTCTGTTCACTTGAAAGTAAGGAAAGCATAAACAAGTTTCAGCAAAAGTACTAATTGTTTGTTGATACTGCTGGCAAGATGTGGAATCAAAGGTCTGTGGATTATTCTAAATTAGAGGAGACAAACATTATTATGATTTCTCATGTCTAGGACAGCCTCAGACTCACAAGATTTGCTTTTGGAAAAAACATTTTAAGTCACCAGTGGCAAACTATTTCCAAGCAGGTCTCACACACTCTGAGATAAGAGATGGCACATGGGCAGACCAGAACAGCTGATGTGCTCAGACAGAGACAGAATTAAGATTCTCTTTTGATTTTAAATCTAAGAAAGAAGGGAGGGAATAGATGGTTTTACTGCTGTATATTTAAATTGATCCATTTACATCCATTTAAATCCACTGTCTGTCCAGTCTCTTCGTATAAGAGTAAGTAGGAAAACGCTGATTTTCTACACATGGAAAACCATTGTTAATTTTGAACCAGAGGACCTGTTTATCAGTTTTTGGCTCAAAAAGTGTGGTGGTGGTGTTTGACCTTCCCTTCTCCTTGGATGCTCCTGATGAGCTTCCTGTTTTCTGGCTCGGAGCCTTGTGGGGCAGGCAGTGACAAAGGAAAAGGCACCGTGGTGCCAGAGGGAAGCACCACAGGGGGTTGTACTGGAGAGGCAGAGAGGGGCCAGATTCAGAGGAAGGGCTGGAAACCTCTCTGAAATTCTCCATGCTTTTCCTGCCCTGGAACTGTGTGGGCAGTGGAGGAATCTCAGATGCAGGCAATGCTTTTCCAGCAAGGGCACCCCACTGCAGTGACCATGGAGAGGGAAAGCCAGGCTGGTGGTGGCCTGTGCTGGACTTCTCCCTTTCAGGGGTGTAGGGCAGAGTTTGGAAGCTGCCAGAAATTTTGGTCCCAGTTTATACTGCACTCTCAAAGGAAGATATACGCTTCTGAGAGAAGTTTTGGACACAGCTGGTAAAGAACCCAATTTGAAAATTGTAATAGTTGCCATGTGTTTATTTCTTCTCCATCTGCTTTTGATCACTTCTCTCCAGCTCTGGAGAGTCTTCAGCTAATGGGTAGGATTTTCACTTCAGCTTAGAAAAACTGATGGTTTCAAGATTTAATTAAAAGTAGCACTTGTAATGATTTATGACGTGGCCCCCACTGCACAGGGAGGCACCCACACCAAACTACTCCTGTAGGGGAAACGGTGCAGCTCCAGCTTTGGGAAGAGCCCTGGCTTGGATCAGCAGCTCTGGTTGTGGCTACAAGGTGAAATAGACACTCAGGAGTGATTATTTACAGCCCCTCTCCCCTACCTCACATTTCTACCTTTCTTGAAAAACACTGATTTATCTTCTGTTTAAAGGCCACAAAGAGAAGCTCAGTCCCTGGGGAAGCTCTGGTAAGCTCCAGTTGGATCCCTAAGGCTGGATTCACTAGGAAAGGGTCACCCAAGGCCCCGTGCCCCTCACAGCCCTTCCATGAGCATTTTCCCATTAAACCAGGATTACTGTAGTGAACTGTGCAATTGGATTTTTGAGCCGAGCATCTTCAGTAGAAACAGGCACAGTGTGAACCTAAATAACAGATGAATAATTTCAACAGAAAAATGTAACACGCTGCCCAGAGGAGCCTGGTGATGTCATTTACCTCATTTCCCCTATGCCTGAGATGATGTGCTGCTTCCAGCAAAAGGTGAAAGTCTGCTCACCCCTCTGCATCCCTGTGCCCTGCAAATTAGATCCAGATGAAGCTGACTTTGATTTAAACACCCTTGCGGGAGGAACATCGGCGAGCCTAATTAAACTTGCAGCAGTTCACCTTTGTGAGAGCTTAATTAGCTGAGATACTGCCTTCTCTATATTTATCTTGTGTGTCTTGCAGAGATGTGTGTTGGGGGGGGTTGATTTGTGGGTTGTGTAACCACGAGTGTGCATAAGCTCTTCAGTTCATCTCCCTGGAGTGCTGGGTGTGGGGTAGTGTAGGATCAATGGTTAATTCTTTTTTTTTACATGCAGCCTGAATATTCAAGGTCCCTGAATGTTTTCAGTGACACAAGTGCCATAATTTTAAATTGAGTTGCACCATGAGATGTGTCAGTCACTCCCAGTGCTTGAATTGCTGGGGCATGTTCAGAGCCTTGTGTATCAGCCCTGCTGGTGTTTGCATCAGGAGCACAAACTCCCACTTTGATAAATGGTCTTTGCTTCCAAAGCACATCCACTGTACTTAAAATAATGTACAAAAGCCACTGAAATCCCACCTCAGCCCTCTGCACAGCACATGCTTTGCAGCAACTTTCCTTCTGGACTGGATTTCTCAGGTTATTAAACTTCTCCTTCTCTCCCTCTCCTCTGTTCTTTCTCATATGGGGATGTGGTTGCTGGTTTTCAGTGCAGATGGGGCAGGTGCTGCCTTTAACATGTGATGCTGTGTGGGAGAGGGACAAATTGCTTGTGCATAGCCCCTTTTCTTTAAAATTCATCAGTTCAATGAAAATCTCAAGAAAAAGCTTAAAATCGTGAGGTTTAAAAGATGACTTGTTTTCATGTTTGATTTGTTTGTGAATTACTAATTTCCGTTTTTTACTTCAGCTACAAATATATGATTTAAAAATCCACATTTAAAATAATATAAAATATAGGATGTTTCATGGCTTCACAATTTGTAGTTTTAAAGGAAAGGCATTTCACAAGCCAGCTTTGTGAGGGTTTGGTTTAGTGGCTTTTGTTCGTGTGCAGCATTTTTTCAGGCTGATAGCACTAAAATCCTCCAAAATCCTGCCTTGTTAGCCCGTGTTAAACACAGCAACTCAGCCTTACCTTCTCTCTTTGAATGGTTTGAGGGCTCACATCCCAAACACTGAACATCACTAAATCTGCAGCTGCTGTGACTGTGTCACTGTTGGACTTTTACTCTCTGGACCCAGAAACTTTCCCCTCCTCCTGAGAGCCTGGTGTGACCAGTGGCTCCATTGACAATGGCTCACACAGCCCAGGGTGCAAATAATAATTCGTCAGTGTGACTCCAAACAGTGTAGAAATAACAGATTTCTATTAAGGTCAGGTCACCTTTCATACATATCCTGAGAAAAGTCATTGTGCTCTCCTGTAATATTTTAAAAAGTGTGTAAAAGTCGTCTAAGTTGCACAGACCAATGCAATTCTCAAAAGGAATTGCTTTAAAAGTACTTATATGCCTTCCCCCAAAAATTCCATGCTCTTGGAGAATACTTGGGAGCAGTCCATAATAGGGCAATAAATATTCATCAGGGCTTTGGTGGATGGCTTTGGGGGACTTCTAATTACCTCTAATTAGGCTTACAAAGCCTCCCTTGTGCACACTTAACTAGTTCAGACTTTTCTGGTTGTCAGTTCTTTCCTCCCCTGAAGGGCAGCTCTGGGCTCTGCTCACACCTGGCATTGTCACACACAGCCGGGAGGAGAGATCCAGGGAAAGGAGGTGGGAAATGAAAACGGGAGACATCGAGAAAGGGACTGTCCTGCCGGAGGTGCGGGGCCACTGCCAAATCTGGGAAATGCAGGGAAATCCAGCTTCTTCCCAGCAGTGGGAGAGCGTGGCTGGCACCTTCTGGGTGCAAGAGCACAGCCTGGAAACATGGATCCTTGTGGAAATCATTGCCCTGCTTGGGACAACATCGTATTTTCCCAGGAATTAAATGTCCTAGGAGTGGTGGTGGCCACTGTTTGATGGTGGGTGGTGATTTGGTGGCGGCAGCAGCCCAACTTTCCCAAGGGTCCTACCCTCATCCACCTCCAAGGGATGCCTGTAGCCAGGCAAGGGCCATCTCTAGCCTTGGCTGCCTTGAACGCTCTGCATCTTCATGGGAGATGGGGTATACATTTAAATTTCCGTTTTTGGTGCTGTGTTTTCCTAAATGTGGCATGTGAGGGGCAAGGCGAGCCTTGGCAGGGCTGGACAAGGTGATGTGGATAAAGGAAAAGGATGTGCACAGCTCTGAGCTCCCACTTTGGGACCAGCACTGCTGACATCCTTGAATCCCAGCTACACAGAAATCCTTGCAGGGACCATTTTGCAGACATCCACTTTCCCATTTAATCGATTTTCATGGCTGACAGCTGGATTATTTGGGTAAAGATGTTTACATCTTGGATAATCACCAAGAAATTGAAGTGCTGACTAGAGTGAACCATCTCCTCAAACGTTTGGGGAATTGCTTGTAATCAGTTGTTGCTATGACTCTGGACACATTTCCCTGTATCCTAGCAATGATTGTCTCTGACTGAAGCTTTGGCTGCTGCATTTGGGATCCTGATGGAAATATTCTGACTCTGACTCTCTTTCATGTCTGATCTCCTGCCCTGCCCCACAAAGCTGGTAACTTGCCTCAGGCAACGTCATTCCTTGCAACACAGCGATTTACACCTTGCTGAAATGATTGGGGTATTAGAATAACATCACTTCTGTGTGGGACCTGACTGGATTTTTAATAAACCGTGGTGTGACCGGAGTTTACGAGTCGCCGGCCACAATGGGAGGAGCCACTCGCTGCCTTCCAAACCAGTCAGTGAATTCCCCCTCAAAAGCCTCACTGATTTCTGCCTGCATAATTTGTACATTTGTGTTTTCCTTCTGTGACTAGAGGACCAAACAATGTCAGTTCGTTGAAGCAAATATCCCTCAATGAAACACTTTCATCACTTCCAAAGCACCTTCGCTCGCAGGAGGAAAAAATAACAAACCCCAGCAATAAATAAATAAATATTACTGTTGTGTGGGTTGTCAAATCTAGAAGGTTTTCCACACTTCCAGAAAACAGCATGTTCCAGAGGAGAACAGGGCATGATGAGACGGGGCCAGAGGTTTGGCTTTCTCAGCTTGTTTCCCCCTTGGAATTCTGCAGCAGAGTCACTGGCAGAGGCTGAACGCTGATGTGGAGGGAAGGGCTGAGGTTCAGGGCTGCCAGGTCTTGGGGTTATACCACAGGGCTTGTGATGGCTCACCACCAGTCTCAGACACTGAAGGGAAATAAAAATCTGACAACGTCTGGGTTTTTTCCCTTTTATAGCCATAAAAAATCTTAGTCAGGTAGTGAAGTGTATGGTCTATATAGTAGAGGAGTAGTAAGGATTGCAAAGAACCTCATACACATGTTTAATCCTATGATTTTAAAGAAAAACTCCTTCTCTTTGGACCATGACTCATGTTTGTGAGTGCTTTTTTATGTTAAGTGGTCAGCACTTTCTTCCCTGAACAAAGCAAGGCTCAGCTCAATGATTTGAGTGTTCATTAAGGACTGAGATGAGAAATCTCTCTCCATCAGAAAAGAGATGCCTCACAGGAGCCTCTTGTGCTGCAGGTGTTTGAATACATGGAGCAAAATGGCTCTTCAGCCCTGCAGCACAGCCTTTGTATTTGCTATTATAGTTGATTGATTTTTCACTCTGTGCTGTGTGGAGCTGTCTGTCTGATTTCCATTTGCAATCTCCATTGCTCAAGGAATTTATGGGTTACAGGACATATGTTCTATGATATATATCCTAAGCCATAGGATCAAACTCAACTGCTGCCACATAGGAACAGCTCTTTATCCACCAAAATTTTCATCCCACAGAATGGAGATAATCAGTGATTTCAGCGTTGTCCTGTTCCTAGAACCTGGATTGATTCCCCTGCCAGTAACAGGATCATGACTAAGAATATTTGAGGATTGCAAATATTCTATTATAAGCACTTTCTGGATAGGCAGAGGGAATAATTTTTCCATGCCCATCTTTTATTTCTTTACACAAATTTAACTGCTTGCTGCAACCCACAAATTAGTCAGCCCCTCTCTGACTGCAGTAAAATGCTTTCATCGGGTTTGCTAGAAAAATAATGTTACCACCAGTCTTGCTACTAACAGGGAGTTATTTCCTGCTCATTTATCCACACCTGTTTTTGTGTAAAATAGTCTTGGGAGTCCAGACTATTTCAAAACTAAAATTAAATTTTTAAATTTTAATTAATTAACAAAATTAATTAAACTGATACATTTTAAATTTCCCTCCTACTCCAACATTTGAAAGAACAAATAACAAAAGAACAAAAAAACTTTTACTCCTGATGGTGTGGATAGTCCAGAGGACTTCAAGGAGAGTAAGTCAAGACACGTTGTGGTTTTGGAGATGGGTTACAAAACGAAACATCTCAGTTTCCATGTCTCCAAACTTCTGTCCCCAGGTCATTCTCTAGGTTTGGTTGCATTCCCTTCCTCACAGATGAAAGGAGGTGGTTGATCTTGTTGTTTGGGTGCACCTTGGTGTGGGTAATCCCATGTGAGAGTTTCAAACCTGTGCAGCAGGAGATTGCTCAGGACTAGAGTCCCCCAAGGGAAGGAGCCATTTGATTTCTAAACCCAGAGGTCAGAGCTAGGAATGGGTTTTTATTACTCCAAGTTCCATTCAGAGCTGAATGTCTGACCTGAAACCCATTTCCAGTTGGAAACATGCTGCAGGAGATCAAAAGAGGAACATTTCATCCCCTTAGAGAATAAACTTTTATGTATATTGCTCAGTGTATAAAATGTCTTCTTCCTGTCGAACAGTGAAATAAAAATGCCATGACTGTTTCCATTTGCCAAGAGCATTTTCAGCCTGAGCCAGCCCAAAGGCACAACTTGGTATTTTCAAGTGTCAATCAAAGATGCTTTTCCTTCAGCTGGTGCAGGGTCCAACAATGGGCCATATGGGACACCAGCCTGTGCCAAAAGAAGAAGAATAGAATCAGGAATAAAATATGTCAAAGTATCTTCATGCTCATTCCAAGCTCTACAGTCATCATGATGGGAGTTGCTGTAGCCATGCCAGCCCAATCATCTTGCTTGGCAAAATTAGAAGCAGTCCAGGTAAAAATATCCCTGAACTTTTGGATGTTTGGAGTGGCAGGATGAGGCCTAAAGACATCATGATAAATTGTTTTTGTAGAAAAGTCCAAAAAATAACTGAGTTCCTGAATAGCATGAGACTGCTCTGGTTTTCTGACAATACTTTGGCGGGCATGGTCCAGATTTCCAAAGATATCCAGGCACTTGAAATCAAGTGTTTGTGTTCCTCTACCCTGACTGAGCAGTGAGTAGTGCTGTAAATAACTGCTGTGCAAATACAAGTGGTGTCCATGGATCTGAAGGAAAGGCCAGTGTGTTGCTAACACGCAGGACAAGAAGCTGTAATTTTAGACAAAGACACTATATTTTTGGGGAAATCAGTGGGAAATGGGTGCCTTTTGGAAAAACTTCCTCCTTAATCAACAACACTCTTGTGATCCAGAAAATGGTGGGAGTAACAGATGGCTGGTGTTTCTTTTCGTGTGGGCCAGTCAGCAGGAAAATAATAGAAGCCTGTGTCTTAATGAGCAGAGAGAAGATGGGAGCCTGAAGGTACCAGAAACGTGGGAGGAGGATGCAGACAAATCAGGCTCTGCCTTCCTGGTTATCCAAAAGCTTTCTCACCTGTTGCACAAAAAGAGGTGTAAAGGGGAAAAGGATCTTTGGCCCTAATCCAGATTTAGGGCACCTCTTTCTGGAGCTCTTGGATTGCCCCCTCTCCACATTCCCAGGTGCACACTAGGGAGAGGCAGCACCCCCAGCATGTATCAGTATGGTGAGTGTGGCCACAGCTTGTCTGCAGCCATAAAAGATGATTCTCTGAATCCTCTTTATTTTTTTTTAACTTTGAGCATAGACTTTATAGTAGGTATGAAATGTATCTCAACTGGCTGGATCATAACTAAATTACCAGACAGGATGGTAGCATCTCAGCAGCTTCCAGTTCCAAAAATTCACTAAAAAGCACCATCTTTCCTGTTTGTGCAGCACTTTTGAAGATTCGCATCCTAAGACTGTCTGTGAGCTATATATGAATGGATCCAGTAAATAAAGGAATTGATGGAAAAATGAAAAAGCTGGAAAAGAGCTGCCACTACAACATCTACTGCAGGAAGATTTTGGACAGTGCTTAAGGAAGTCTAAACATGAGGGTTTTTTCATCCCAGCTCTTTCTAAATTAAGAAAGAAAACAAATGCTGTTGAACTCTGGAAATCAGGAATCAGAGTTTCAGGGTTGCTTCCAAAGCTGTGGGAAAGCTGCCCTTATTTGCCACACAAGCAAGGCAGGACCTTGGTGCCAACGAGTGTGAGCCAGTTACTACTCAACTATAATTGAGATTTAAGAGCTATCATTTCCTATTGGTTAACCAAGGAAATATTTATGGCCAAAGCTTTGTGCCAAGCACAATATTTATGACCAAGTTTTTACCACTGGCTGCATTTTTTTAATGCTGATTTTTGCACAGAGGACACAGATCACATTCACACTGATGTGGGCATGAAAATGAAGGCTGAAGTCATCAAGACAGAGCCTGGAGTAGGGTTTATCTCTGGCAAAGCTCATCCCTTGGTGAGGTCACTTGAGGTATTTCAGGCTCAGATCACTCTTCTCTCCATGCCTGGCTAAAATATTCTCTGTTCAGGGAGCTGAGGCCTGGCATGGGAGTTGCTCTAGCTCATGTCTGTGCAGTGGCATCAAGAGCTGCAAATCAGGGACCTGCTGAGCTCCACGGATGCAAACAGGGGTGGCTGGAGAAGCTCCCAGCTCCTGCTCTGCAGGTGGATGGGCAGGTCCTGCACCTGACCTTCACTGTCCCAGCTGTTCAGCAGGTCTGTGACACTTCCCATCACCAGCCAGCAGCTCAGGGGAGGTTGTGACTTACCCAGTCACCTCATCTAGCTAATTACACCCTGTTCTCATGAGCCCTGGCTTTGCCTGTAGCCTGCAGCACCTCAGACAGGTCTGCACTGGCTGGGAAGTTGTGATCTGTTGCTGGAGCTGACTGGGGAGAGGAAAGGATTTGTCAGTCACTCAGCTCCAGATTTCTGCAGTAAGTAAATTGGGCAGTGTTTGCCCTCTGGTGAGGAAGGACAAGAGCCTAATTTAGATCCACAAAGCTGAGCAGTGAAACCAAAGCTACCCTTGGAGAGCAAACTTGTCTGGAGAAACATGCTTCAGTTCTCTAATTTAAAAATCTATCTTTGTGGATCTTAAGAGAAGTGAAAGCTGCCTCCTTGCTCTTTATGGGCTCTTTACAATGGAGTCTGGCATTTACAAATAAGATGTAGAGGTTCATCTGATCTATAACATGAGCCCTTTAATAGTTGTAGAGCTGGAAGTCTTAATGAGGCCATGACTTTCTGCTTTGCTTCATTTCCTCTTTCAATGCTTGGCTCACTTTGTTTGTTGCTTTGTTTAAGCACAGCCAGAACCACAAATCCTCCTGGTGCTTCATTAATAAAGAGCCTTATTCAGAAATTCTCAGGATATGCCTGAGTGAGCAACAGGAAGAAGAGAAATCCAGAGAGGAAGAAATGTGTGAATTATTGTGTTTTGTTGGCATGATGAGTCATTGGTCAGACAAAAAGAGAATCAATGTGTTGCTGTGGAGGACAGAGGTGGGAACAAGTCTGGAGACAGAAGGAATGAGAGAATTCCCCCTGCTCTCCATCAGCACAGGCTGTCCAAAGGTCAATACAACTGGATTCTCCCCAGAGCTTCGTTATGGAGTTAATCCTGCAAGATTCTGAGCTCCCTTAGCTCTCAGCCCAGCAATGTGTGAGAATTCCAAGAAAACACAAAAGGTTAATGCATGAGGGCTCTTGTGCTGGGGTTCAAACCCTAATGAGCACACGGAGAGGAGAGGGAGATGCTGCATTAGCCATACTGCCCTGCTGTGGAGTGAGCATACCTCTGCTCCAGCCCCACGGAGCATCTCCCCATGGATGGAGCTGTGGGGCTGCTCTGGCTCAGCCCTGGGGGGGCCTTGATGCCTTGGAGTGGCTGCCTAGAACAGAGCTAGACAAGATTAAGAGAGTAAAAGCAGGTTATTTATTCAAGGCCTTCAATAGGTACCTTGGGCAGCCAAAAGCCTGCAAGAGGGGCTACACCCAATATGAAGTTTTTCACACAATTATAAGTTTGGTCCATTTATGTATCCGGGGTTAATCCTCCAATTACAGCTTCAGGTAATGAAGTAATTTACCCCCAGTTTGCTCCCTCCCAAATTACTTTTTGTTTACACTTTTCAGGGCCTGAGACAGTAGGGTGTCTTTGAGTTTCAGGCCCAGAGAGGAATTGTTTTGCTTGAATAAAGTGGGAAGGCAGTAACTTACAGAGTGTGGAGCTTTAGAGTTATACACTAGAGAAGTACAGCATCTGAAAAATATAAAAGCTAAAATCCTAAGGCATCACCCTGACTGGACAACATGTGCCTGTGGTGTCCCAAGTAAGCAGGGCTGGGCTGCCAGGTGTCTGCTCACTGTGTGCACCTAGAGGGGGACACTGCTCTGGAGGGGAATCACCTGGGACCTGCAGCTCTGGAGCATCTCAGATGTGCTGGGTTCTCACTGGGGCTGAGGTTTAGCAAAGCCATGGCACTGCCTTGTCTTCAGGGCCTGGTCAGTGCCATGAGGGTGCCCAGGAAATAATGAGAGGATATGGTAGAATTCTGTGGCTGAAACAAATCCACTCCATAGCCAACTCCCAAGAAGATGAGAAGCCTTGGAAAAGTCTGAGCTCCATAATTGTATCTTGGGAAATAATCATTCCTACACTTACAGGCAGCATCTCTCCCTCCTCCTTGTGTGCTCATTAGGATTTGAATCCTTTTACATTCCTACAGTGTTGTTTCACTGTTGTTCTCACTCTCATGCAGGTGTCTCAGCTCCCCTGCATGGCCAGAAGTCTCTTACACAGTAAAAAAATCTTTGATTTAGTTAAAAATGTCTTTCAAAGCATTCTTTCACTTCAGAAACAAACTGAAATGAATGTGAATAAATCAGTCACTCTTGAGAGGCCAGCAGTACCTCGCAGGTTTCCCCAGGGGCAGATGGAGCCTGCTCTGCTCAGAAACAGCCCCGCACATCCCTCTGCTCTGCTCATTTCAGTCACATTTCACTGAAAGGAGATCTCTCCTCTTTCACTGTTGGTTTTCTTCCTTCTGCTTTTGCTCCACCTGAAGCCTCTGCTGATGACAAGGCAGTTAGGAACAGGAGAGGGAAATCTTTTTCACAGGAACAAAGAGAAAAGGAAAAAAATCCCCCTTGAATGCAAAGCTGGTACTTCTCAAGCATTCCATTAACCTGTGCTGTCCCTCCTGCCAAGCCCGAATGGGCAATGGGTAAGGAGATATTGTCATTATAATGTCTCACTCTTGTACATTTTAACATCCTGATGACATTTTACAAAATAAACAGAGGTCAAGGGCTTGCCCTGGAGAGCTGGCTGTGACATCCAAGACAAGATCATGGAGAGAGAGCAAATTTAAAGGAAATGTGCAGTCCTAGGATTCTCTGGCAGTGCAGCTGCTTCTGCCTCCTTGAGCAGCTGAGTTTTTTCAATATTGAATGAGGCAGGAGAGGGGGCTTAGGCACAGTTTATGTGCAGACACCCACCTCTCAGGGACCTTCAATCTGCTTCTGTCAGTGTCTTTGACAGAATAAAAATTATTTGAGAAAGGTTTAAAGTAGACAAGAGATTTACAGGAGTGCAGAATGCAAGAAGGCACAGCCAAGACTTACCAGATCCTTGCAAAATCATGGAATTCCACTAAATGGCTCAAAACTGAGCTTGTTACTTGCTTGCCCTTTTTCCAAGGACAAGTCTGAGATTTCACTGGAAACCTTGGGGAAACACTGCCTTGCTTCTGTTTTGTTCAGTCTAGAATCTTCAATAGCCGGGATGTTTGAGTCAGCTTTTGTGAACATCTGGATCACCCAAATTATCCACGTCTTTTTCGGACAAAGGAAGATAATAATAATGAGGAGACTCAGAGCTGGGTCCCTGGAAATCAGGCTGGAGTTGCAGCTTTCTGCCACCATAAAAAAAATAATTAAAACCTTTAAATGGCATCTTTTGTTCCAGTCAGAGTCCCTTGCACATGTACCAGTGGAAGTCATCGCCTTCCGAATACACACAGGAGCTGATGGAAATTTTGTTATGGCCCAATGATGCAGAAAGAAACTGGCAGTGAGATTTAACAAGGTCACTTCAAGGCACAGAAACCACTGTAAAATATGCTCATTCCACACATGGCCAGCGAGGTGAGGGATAAATGTTTCACTCATGGGAATTAGTGATTTACGATTAATTTCCAAAAGAAGGAAATCCTTTTTTAATCAAAATAATTTATAGGGTTAATCTAAAGGCAGTGTTTGCTCGCCAGCACGGAAAGCCAGGCAAGGTGAAGATGAATGGGGTTTGTCCATGGGATTTGAATCAGTTCTGCACAGGAGGGCCTGTAGTCAAGGATACCTGTATTATTTATGGCCAAGGTTTTCAAAAGGGAATAGTTGATCTTGCATCCCTTGGGTTTGGCTGCTCATTGTGTGACCTGTGCAGAGCACCAGCCTCGCTGAAAAATGGCCTTTAGAAATCCTATTCCCCACTATCTGTTTGCTGTGTTTGGTGCTCGTGGCTGGATGTAGGTGGGCACAAACCCAGGATTCCCTCATTTAATGCTGCTGGGTCAGAACTGAGCAGGGCTGAACAGAACAAAGAGTACAAGAACCTGCAGACTTCAGATTCCACAGAGAAAAGGTGTTTAAAGAAATGCTAGGAGTTTTTGAGTAGCTGTTTTTGGGAGAATGTGGCTGCACTGGAGACAGAGTGCTGCTGTTTTAACCCTGGTGAGGAGTGACTGCCCCTCTGCTCCCCTGTTGCTGGAGATGCCCAGAGCTGCACAGAACCTGGCTCTCAGGATGTATCCCACACCTAAGCTCTGAGTTAATTTGATCTCACATCTGCTGCTTATTAAATTAATGCTGGATGGTTCCCTGGAATGAGCACTGTAGACTTTTATAGCATATCACAGGTGCTCAGGTGCTGCAGTGAGGGTCAGGACTCTAAAAGCAAAGCAGGCAACTGTACAGGAATCCATAAAGTGGGAAAATACAATATGATTAGTCACTGGAAAGGCTGACAATTGTTGAGGAAGAGATGAGATAAGAAAAACAAGACAAGTCGAGTTTGGTACTACAGTGGTGTTATTTATAATCTCACCACAGACCTATTTTCTCTTGTGACTCTAATTCTCCCCATTTTCAGTGAGCAATCTATTATATTGGAAGATATTCGAGATGCTTTGGGAGTAGAGAAAGTATTATACATAAAATATGTAGCTAATATTATTAGAACAGACTCTGATTAATTTTGCAGCTGGCAACATTACCCCTGCCTGAAAATTAAATCCATTTGCTATCGGTGTGGAAGTAATTGTGTTAATATCAAAGCTAGTTTTGAAATGAAATGGGGAGAGCTCCACTCCATGTCTCCCATGCAAGGAATCAGGGATGTGAGATGAAGGGCTGGAGTAATAATTCCTTGCTAACACAAGGAGTTATCCTTTCCTTCACCAAATTTGCAAGACTTCAATAGGGTTTTTTGTGATGTATATAAGGTACATTCAAACATATAGATAAATCCAAGAGACCTTGTCTTGGTCTCACCCCTGGTTTGCAATATTGCCTGCGGGCAGACACTAATATTTGTATTTGTACTACGTGTTGTAGAGCACTAAGCACAGCAGAGCCCTGTTCTCCTGGGCAGGTTCATCACCCTAGTAATTATTGACAGCAAAGATGCGTGCGCAACCAGAAATATCTCAGTCTAATTACACTGGAGTGATTTTGAAAAGCAGTTGGACGAGATTAAAGAGACAGCTTTCGTTAATTAAGAGCTGTTTGGGCTTCCGGTGCTAGAAGGATCCCAGCTGGCCCCATATGCACCTCTGGCTGCAGCTGGGCTCTGGATCTCCCCCTTTATTTCTCCTGCAAAAGTTTTCCTGCCTGCAGCCTGTTTGCTGGAGCGCAGGGATTCTCTCCTACTCCTACTCCTCCTCCTCCTCCCCCTCCTAAGCAGGAGGTGGGCAGGTCTGACTACATTAAATATACAAACACGCAGCGCTCCCTCTCTGCTCCAGAAGCATCATCGGTGGCCCGTCAGCAGCAAAACCCGAGCAAAGGCTGCCCCAAGGGCTGGGGGAAGCTGAAAGCAGCCGCAGCAGCAGCAGCAGCAGCGAATAACCCAGCGGCCAAGCGCCCCGTGGGCAGGGGGAGAGGAGCAGCGGGAGAGCCCAGGGAGGCTGGGCAGCCCGGGCTCTCACGGGGCGCTCTGCCCATCACTGGTGAGCGAACGAGAGCAGCGTCCCGGCAAACAGCATCCTCCCATCCAGGAGGAGAGCTGCGGATCACTCAGGAGAGAGAAGAAAAACAAACAAAACAAAGCACCAGCTGCTATCCCTTCCCAGAGGGAGAGAGAGTGAAAGGAGTTTAGGGGAATGAACCTGGAGGATCCAGAGACTCAGAGCGGAAAAGTTGCCCTGACGGGAGAGTGTGCGCACTAAAGCTCTGCTCCACGATGGGATTTCTCGTGCCTAAGGGAAACCTTCTCCTCCTGCTGTGTGCCAGCATTTTCCCCGGTAAGTTTGAGAAAGCTCCTCTCCCCTTGCTCTGCTCTTTAGCTCTTTCCTCCCTTATCCCTCTCAAAGACACACTGCGGAGACCAGCCCCTGCCAACAGGGAATCTCCCTGACTCCTCCACCCTTCTGCCCCACCATTTCTGGTCCCCTGTCAGAGCACCAGCCTCTGCTGAGCAGCGCTTTGCCTTTATTTTCTGCTCCTTGCTAGATCTGATGGAGAAAGGGTTAAATCCACGGTGGGAAGGGGACAGGAGGGAGAATCTAGACGGGGGCTCAGCATCCTGCTTCTTGCCCGGGCTTTTCTTCCCTGGGTGAAGTGTGTTAATGTGTCTCGGGGCTACAGCTCCGGCTGGGGAGAGCACAGCCAGCTCTCAGCTAATGCTTCCCTTTGTATAATCCAGGGCAGCTAAAGACTAAGTAGAAGCCATATTCCAGGAGGGACGTGGGGAGAGCCCCCGGCTCCCTCTCCCCTCTGTCTGGTTCAGCCGGCACAGGAGAGCAGCTCCTCCGACAGCCCCTGGATGAAACGTGGGTTTAATTTTTAATAACCACCAGGCACCTCTGACAGCTCCTGGAGCCTACGTGCGGGGTCAGGGCTGCTCCTCGCAGCCTCCAACTTTTAAAGTTATGCCTGAGCAAAACTGAGATCTTGTTATCCAGCTCGTGCTTTCCACCATCCTCTTCCTTCTCCCATTGTTTTTGTGAAATATCCACTAAGCAGGTTAAAGAGCTGAATTTCAGTCTGCCTTTTTTTCCTGATAGAGGTAATGCCAGTTTTTTATGTGTAAATCTGATCCAAAATCCCTGTCTCCCAGCAAGAGGCTGCTTTTTCTTTTTTTGGCTTGCCCTTCTAGCACCCCTCTTCCTTGCTTGCAGACTCCAGTGTTAGAAACTTGCCACAAAGTGGCCATAAAAATTAGACCAGATTCAAGGAAGAATGGCTCATGAAGTGTTTTCTATGTGGTATTACTGGTGCCCCCACTTTCTTCAGACCAGCCCTGCTCTGTAACAATGGGTGGATAGAGTGAGGAATACCTGGCAATGTCAGTGACAGAAGGGAGATAAATCACCCGAGTGGCATCACCCCCCTGTGTGTCCCCAAGTGCCCATTGCTCTGGTTTGCTGGAGTTTCCTTCTGCAGAAGGCTCCAGCCATGCCAGCCCATGGACCTGCAGGTGTGTCATTCCTTCCCCACAGCCTTTGGCCACGTGGAGACCCGAGCCCATGCAGAGGAGAGGCTCCTGAAGAAACTCTTCTCTGGCTATAACAAGTGGTCCCGTCCCGTGGCCAACATCTCAGACGTGGTCCTGGTCCGCTTCGGCCTGTCCATCGCCCAGCTCATCGACGTCGTAAGTGCAGCCTCTTTGTCCAACAAAGGCCAGAACTAGCCAGGCTGGGCCCAGGGAGAGGCTCCTGGTGTGTGTGGGCTTTACTGGCTGATGCAGGGTTGGGTTGGGAAGGCTCTGCCCTCAGCAGAGAGCAGCGATCATGCAGACAGACCTGGTGGAACACTGGGTGACTCATGTGAGTAGCTGGTCATCAAAGTGGATCCTTTGCTCTTCATTTATTACAGGCAAAATCCCAAATTCCCCATCAAAAGCCATGGGACTGATCACAGCAGGGCAGTGGAGCCGCTGGCATAAATGATAAATCAAACACCTAATCTGGAATTTGAGCCATGATCATTAACACTGATTTACACAAGCTAATAGGGACAGTGCTTTGCACACCTTGGGAAGAGAGATTGCCTGAAGAGGTTTCTGCAAATGAAAGTTTCGAGGGTTTTTATCTAATCTGGCAGATATTAACAAGAAAATTCTGAGTGTTTGCGTAGATAGAAGTCACGTATGTGAACTGTATGTGCCCTGTACAAAACAGAGTGGTCTGCAGGCAGACTGATGTGCACTGAAATAATATTTATGGGATTATTCTGGCACAGTGTGTTGGGGTCAAGTGCTGGACAAAGGACGTCCCTGCAGGGCTGCAGATGCCAGACACACTCACAGGCTTTAGAGCTTGTGCAGATCTTGCTCCTGCATTTTTCTCCTTCCTGTCCCTATTTGCACATGACACTTCCCAGGACAGTGTCCGTGCAGCTGGACATTCTTTGAGCAGGTGTTGGGCTGGCTTTCATAGAATGGTTGGGGTTGGAAGGGACCTTTAAAGGTCATCCTGTCCAAGCCCATTATTTTTCAGAAGAGGGGACTCCCTGTCACTTTTTACTGTAGCCATGTGGCAGAATGAAAGGCGTGATAATGCCCCAGCCCTGGAAGTGTTCAAGGCCAGGCTGGATGAGGCCTTGATCAGTCTGGTCTAGTGGAAGGTGTTGGAGAGGGTTGGAACTGGATGATCTCTGAAGCCTCTTCCAATACAAACTATTCTGTGATTTCTCTGATAATGGAAAGAATAATGCAACCTAAAGACATTACTGGTGTGAGACAATCCTAACAGATGACTCTCCACACAGTTTATTTTGAAATCAGATTTTTGAGATGAAAAGGAAATAGCTGAGATGGTTCAGGAGGTGAGGAATCAAAGACACCAGTTGCTGGAGAGTCTCATCTCCTCGTGCAGAAGCCATCCACTTCCAGCTCTGCAGCACAGCACTCTTCCATCAGCCTGAGGGATCCAGGGCTGTTTGCAGCTGCTAATGTTGAAGTTGCATGGTTCTCATCTGAATAATTGATAAGACTAAAGATAAGACATTAGTGACTGTGGAGGCATGAGAGAGACTTTCCATTATGCAGCTGCTGAATCGTGGAAGAGGGGGGATCAATACACCTGCTCCTCAGTGCTTTCCCAGCTTACTTAAGAAAAATTAATCTTCTTAAAACCATGTCGGTGGTTAGAAGTGCAGCTCGCAGGCAGAGCTGTGCTGGGACCTGTGGGCATGGCTGGAGGAGAGCTCTCACCCCTCCTGCCCCAGTCTGTGGCTGGTGACACTCCTGCCACCACTGTGGCTCTTCAGCTCCTCTCCCCCTTCCCGACAGTGACAGTTTTGGTGCAAACCCTGCTGCAATTGTTAGACACAATGCTCAGCTCCCAACGACAAGGAGTCTGAGAGGGAAATCAGAGCTGTATTCAAACCCCAGCTCCTGCTGATAAAAGCTGGGGGCAGGGGAACAGAAATCAATGGGGAACTCTACATTCCTGCATGTCCTTACCTCACCCTGAATTGCTGAGGGTTTTCTGAGACCAGAAATAAGGGGGGAGAGGTCAAATATGTGTCCAGGAGCAGCCACACTTGGACTCCTATGCCTGTGTGTCTGCAGGACCTCACGTGCTGTGTTCACCTGGAGAGAGGGGCCAGGTGGTGCAGCACCCCCATGGCTGTGGAGCCACTGCTGTCCCCTGGGCTGGCTCCATGGGGAACATCCAGCTGAGGAGGAACTTGGTCATTAGCACATTGCAAACCACTTTCAGACAATCCCAAGGGACTGGAGCTGTGCTTCACTCGGGTCAGGAGGATGGTGTGGTGATGGGCAGGAATTTCCACCAAGGGTGGTTCCAGGAGGAGAATTCCAGGAAAAGGCAGCACCTGCTAAACTGGGATGCCCAGTGCAGGGGCTGTGGTGGAGACCCCCAGGTGCTTGAATTGCAAAGTGGTAGGAGAAGCAGGTTCCCAAGGATTGGTCCAGGTCATGGCATTCTTCCTTTCCCATTGGCACCCAAAGAAGCTGCTGGATGTTTTCTCTCCCTTTGTCTCTCACTGGAGTGTTTTTGTATTCCTCCTCCTTCTGTGGGCTTCTGGTCCCTCTCTGCTCAGGTTTTACATCTGGTGCCACAACAGCAATGAGGAGGCTCAGGGAGGAGAAGGAGGCAGAGCAACCCAAAAAATTCCTGGGTTTTAATGTTCACAGTCAATCCTGGACTGCCACAAGAGCAAGGTTAATTTTGAGCAGTTTTCTGTCAGCTGAGCCCTGCCAGCTCAGCTGGGTTTGATGCCAGCCAAGGCAAGAGATAAAAAGCCCCACACAAATAAACCTTGAGCTCTGGTGGGACACTTCAGTCAGACCAGCACTAGGCTCTGCCCCACATAATTAATTTGATTTACTCACAGAGGGCACAAAAGGCAAGCAGCAAACAGTAATTAACTCTACTGCAGTGCTGCCAGCATTGTAAATTCCTGACATTTAAATATGTGTATACAGCCCTACCTTTCCATACTATTTGTGCATGGAAAGTCTACACCAGGCTGCCCAAGAATTCCATGTCAGCAGAGCAGCTGGGGTTTATTCAGAAAACCCAATCCATAGTGCCACAAGCTCATGTATTTGGCAGAAGGAGAAATGCTGCTGAGCTTCTTGTTTCCAGAGCTGTGCCCATGGATAAGGTTTCACAGGAGAACACCCTTGCAGATGAAGCTGAGCACTGGAATCCACCACACGTGTGTGAGTCAGGGTTTATAGATCCATCACTCCCTTCCTTCAGTGCTCAGGTCAAAGGCAGGCTAGGGAGCTTTTTCCTCTACCTGGTGTCATCATCCCTGGCTGAATCCATCAGCACTGAGTAAAATCCCAATAAATTCCAGTCCCATCTGCTCACAGGATTGCTTAGGTGCAGGCTCAGCTGTTCAGTGGTATCAAACAGCTGTGCCCTGTCCCATGTCAAATGACAGAAACATCTGCTTTTTATTTTCAAGGCGGAGCTTACATTTATTGCAGAGGTGATTTGTAATTACATAATTGAAATACAATTAAGGGAAATTGAGAGGGTTCTTTGGGCCTCTTAATCTGCTCCTCTAACCAATATCTGATCTTGCATTTCAGGATGAGAAAAATCAAATGATGACCACGAATGTGTGGGTGAAGCAGGTGGGTGCCCACAAATATCTGTTTTTCCATGTTTCTGTTCAGTTTTTCTGCTGAACTCTCCCAGCCTTGTAACCACCTCATTTTTGGCAGGAGTGGCACGACTACAAGCTGCGCTGGGACCCCCAGGAGTATGAAAATGTCACCTCCATCCGAATCCCCTCGGAGCTCATCTGGAGGCCAGACATTGTCCTTTACAACAAGTGAGTGTGAGCACTGTGACCAGAAGGCAAGCCCACCCTTGCAAATTTTCTCTGTTCATGAGGTTAAAATGTTTCCTGCAATTATTCCACTTTATTTTGTTCTCTGTAGTTGGAGTTCATGTAGGTTCTATAACGTGCCTTAAATGGCATGACTGACATTCATCACAAGGGCTTTGGTCTCCTAATGATCCTTCCTCTGGGCAGCCAAGTTTGTTGGGGCTTGCCAGGTATTGTTTTCTCTTCACATGTCAGATGCACAATTAAGCTGGATTTGAGCTTTCAGTCCTCTTCAATTTCATTTCACCCAGGAGCTCTCCCCTAATTCATCACCATCCACTGGAAAAGCCAATTACTGATGATGGGCTTAAATAAGGAAAATATGCTGAAACATGTCAGGCTTGTGCATCTATAAACAGGGTTTCAGGTCAGCTAAATACCATTCTGGAATGATTTCTAAATAGGTATTTGTTCCTCATCGCAGCTGCTTGGAATCTGTCCCTTGTATGGACACTTCCAGGTTGTGGTTTTCTTTCTTTCCTTTGGAGCCTGTTGATATTCTTAGAAATGCTGCCCAAGTGCCAAGGCTGTTTTCTCCCTGGAGCCCCCACCACAGCTCTCCAGTCCCCCAGGATGTCAGATAGCCCAGTCCCCCACCCCAGCATAGGCCCCAGAGGAAACACTTGCTGTAGGCATCAAAGAAAAGCATCTTTGCATGTGGCTGACACTCAGAGAAAACCCTCACAGCAGCAGCCAGGCTCAGTTTTAATAAATAGTAGCCTGGTTCTAGCTTGATATGATTTTGCTTCTGTTTAAAAACCAAAATAAATGGCTGGAGCTGGAATCTGCCCAGGGGATTGTGAGCTTTGGAGACTACAGGGGCTGTTATCTTTCCCATTAGCTCATTCTTGATCCTCAGTGGTGTGGAGTGATTGCAAACCTCTCAGAAATCACTGCATCCTCACAGAGCACCTTCCAGAGATTAGCCCAATGGAAATGATTCATTCAGAGGCACTTGGACCTTCCTGCCCTCCAGGGACACACTCTGAGCATGAATATTGCATTGCAAGTGCCTTACTTGGCAGCCAAGGAAGGTGTTCGCAGCTTCCACTGGAAAGAAAAAATAATGTCCTTGTCATTCTCATTGTTTAATTAATGACAGTGGCAAGGATTATTATTTTGGGAGCTGCTGGTGGTTATTGTGGTGTTCCACGGTGCCAAAGGAAATGACGTGGCACAAATTCCCCATGAGACCTTTGTGTGTCAAACCATCCTTTGGCACAGAGGAACCTGATATGTCACCTCTGCTTCCTCTCCCTTGGCTCAACATGGTTGATGAGGATGATCCATGCCAGGAGGGGCCAGAAAATAAGGAATCACAGAATGGTTTGGGATGAAAAAGATCTTAAACACGATCTCATCCCACCCCCGGCCATGGGCAGGGCACTTTCCACCAGACCAGCATGCCCAAAGCCCTGGGCAACCTTGCCTTGAACACTTCCAGGGATGAGGAAGACTTCAGGAGACCTTGGTATCCTTTAGTCTCCTGGACGTTTTGGGGTTTCATGGTGAAGATATCCCCCAGATGTCCAGGACACCCAGACCTTCAGCTGGGCAGCCTTTGGCTCCTGCCCCTCACAGGCTCTGCCCCTCTGCCCTGTTGTTGTAGTTCACTGTTGCTGTCACTTGAGTCTCTACAGGGACTCCAGGGTCCTGATCTCCTGGCCACAGCAGCTACTCCAAAATGTCCTTCTCAACCTCTTTTGGGCAGTGAGAGTCTTTCAGTCCTGCCCACTTTATTGCTCTGACTTACAGTAACAAATCTGACTGTCCTGGGACCTGCTGACACAGGGAGATCTCACACCCCAGCTCCCCAAATCCAAGCTGCTCCCCTCCCTTGATCCATACTTAGCATTAATAACCATGCATTTGTCTGTTGGTTGTCATGAGTCTATCATGCATTTTTAATTGGCTGCTTTATCCATGAATTAAACATGGATGTAAGCTAGGCACCAGACACTAGTGGGTTTCCATGAATCCCATATGTCTTCACTGCTGTATTTCCCTTTGTTCTTATGCAAAATGTTTTCTGCCCTGAGATGTACTTCTCTCTTCCACCTAACTTCCTGCCAAACACATCTGGAACTGCAGTCAATATCTTCATCAGGTTTCGTAGATTTTAGGGATTGCATTTTTTGGGCAAATGCAAGGCAAAACCTTCAGAGTGAGGGGACACCAAGGTGAGGCTCTTTTGCACAGCATTTCACCAACTCCATTCCCATCCAGGGCTTCTCTTGGGCATCTCAGCTGGAAATGATAGTGAATAGCCATAGTGATGCTAACAGAGAGTCCATCTCATATTTTACACATATATATGTGTAGTTTAGAGGGAGTTTAACATAGCTGCACATGATTCTGGGTCTCTGGGAGCAAGAGAATGTGCAAAGAAACCTTGGTGGAAGAGAGGGAGAGGCCACACTGACCCTTTGCTCTCTTCAGGCTGTTTTAATTAAATAATTAGCTGTGGGCTAATTATTGCTTATCACATGCTCTGGCAGAAATATGGTATTTCTGTTTGGGATGGACTCCTTTAGGAAAGATTATACAAATACTCCTTCTGTTTTCATCTTGGGCTACATATTACAGAAATGGTAAAATTTCAATTGATTTCAGATTTACATCTTTAAGGAAACCTAACCCTTTGTTGTGAGATTACTCTCATATCTTGGCTCATGATTGTAAAAAACAGTCCATTTACCCACTCCAGAGACTCAAATTAAATCAGTAAATTCAGCTGGTTTGGCCTAGAGACTAAATGTACTTGTCAACATTCATAAGGAATCTGAAAATAAATTAATATCCTACAGGGAAATTAATATGCTGTTGAATTTTCAGGCTTGATGAGATAAGTTCCAAGACTCTGCAAATAGTTTCTACTGGATGTGACATAACATATGTATAACAGAGGAATATGAGTTCCTCATAGTGAAGTGACAAAGCCTCCCCTTTGCCAAGAAACCAGGCTGTTCCTTATCTGGGGTTGTAAAGGCTCTTCAGGCACCACCAAATCATTTCTAAATGAATTATCTAATCCTCTGCATTGATTTGTTTTTCCGTTCACAAATGCCTTTGAAGCACATTTTAGTTTTTCTTGGTATATTTGAAGTATAAAAAAACAAATTGTATTTTTTTTTTCTTTAATGAGCGAATAAGCTCTTGGAGGTTGCATTTTTTGTTTGCGGTGGGGTTCTTTGTTTTTTTGGTTTTTTTGTTTGTTTTTTTTTTGCTTTTCTACCACTGTGTTGAGTCACTTGTTCAACATAGGAGCTCCAGAGGAGAAACTCCTGAAAGTAGAGGTTTGCATCCAGGTGCTCCAGCTGCTAAAGGCTGCCCAGGGCAATCCAAGCCCATGTCCTTGAGCCTAATGCTGGTTTTCAGCTGGATAGTCATGGTATTATCACAGCGTTTGTCTTCTCCAGCCTGGTGATTGTAAAACCTGGGAAGAAGCTACTGGGAATATTGAGAATTCTGAAATTTCTCTCTTCTTGGTATTTTCTGGGGTTAACTGTTCCAGAAAGTAATCCCTGCCTTAGACTCCACAGTTAAAAAAAAAAGAACAAAAAAAAAGGCAAAAGGCAAGATCAGATGTGAAGGAAAATCAAATACGAATTTTTGTAATTAGAGGTAGGAAATATCTTGAGGAATTCTTCGAGTGATAAAATGGACACAAAGGGATTACTGGATGGGGTAAGAAGATCATCTGTCAGACAGCTTTTGAAAAGCAAAGAGTTTTTTTGAAAAGTACTGTAGCAGCTTGCTCTTGTGAACTCTACTGTGATGTTTGCAACCAGTTTGATTTACGGACTAACACTGGTTTCATGACTCATCCCAAAGCTCTTTGGAGGAGAAATACCAAAAGATGCCCCAATGTAACCTTTAAAATTGGAAACATACTTGACATTTTTCTTTATGTGCATTGGCACAGATCTCATCATTGTGCACCAACTGTATTTATAATAGGCCAAAAAAAAATCACTTATTTACCCTTCAGCTCTCCAGATTCTTCTGGCAGGTTCAGTGGTTGTTTCTATGGAGAGGGGTATCTTCAGATGCTTTGGGGTTTGCTGCCAAGCTCTACCCAGCAATGCAGGAGCTGATAGAAGGAAATCTACAGGAGGGATCCCTCTCCTGGGCTGCTGCTCTGCTCACACCCAAGGGCTGCTCCTACCATTCTGCTAAGGACAGAGCAAGAGCTTTGCCTTCAAAGTGCTGGCGAGGATCCTTGGCAAAGGGGAGAAGTGGAGCAAAATGCACCAACCCAGCAGAGTCAGAGCCTCCTGAGAACCCTGCACTCACTGCATCAGCCTAGCACAGCCTCTGCTGAGAATGGTGCCTGTTTTGCTGAGCAACAACCAAAATATCTTTAGTTACTGCTGGTTTCTAAACACCTAAACCTAGCAAAAGCTGGGATGTGACTGAAGGAGGTCCCACCAGTGCACACACATCTGCCCCTGGGCACCCAAGAAGTTTTGTACCCAAGTTGCCAAGATCCTGGAGCTGTTTAAAACCCAGCTAAGTAAGGTCCTGATCCTTCTGTAGCTGACCAGCTTTGAGCAGGGAGTTTTGGTCAGGAGACAGTTCCAGAGGTGCTTCCAAGCAGTGCATTTGAGTTATCATTTGGTAGCATAAAACAGTATATATTTTCCAGTAGATATTTTCTGATTTCCCTTTGGAGAGAATTTTAATCTGAACATTCCAGGAGCATCTCTGTAATGTGTACCAAAAGGGTGCAGGCTCCTAATGCCACAATTTTTCTTTATTACTGCTCTTTGATGAAAAATGCTTTAAGTGAGGACATTCTACTGTATCCATGTATGTGTATAGATAATTTTCAGGCTTTTAAAGGTCTGTTTGGATTTAAATTGCATCATCAGAAATTAAAATAAATGTGTGCCTCATTTACATGCATTCTGAAAACACTTAATTTTGTGAGATGATGTATCTCCCAACTGCAGGAAAATAGAAAGTGGCAAAAGAAAATAAAAATTCTCTGTCAGCAGAGCTTTTTAGTAGAATGTGGTTGGTAGATGTCAGTAAAGCAATGCCATCCTTAAACCCTTATAAACTTGGGGATTTAATAGAGCAGCCTTTATTCTCAAAATGAGAAATCAAAGGCTGCAGCACACAGCAGCTTTTTTTTTGGAAAAAAATAAGTAATTGTCTTCTCTCTTTCTTGGTGTGTGCTGCTGCGTTTGACATAAAAATGTAAGAGCTCCAGTTCTTTATTACTGACATATTTTTAAAGCTGTCAGGTCAGAGTAACCAGGAGAGCCTGACTGTCTGAATTCTCCAGTTCTTGTGATGTTTACCTTGCACTCACGCCTTCTTCCAAACGGATTTTCATGACAACTGTCACAACAGAGTGATCTCCACTGAGTGAGCTCTAAAGGAATGTCTGCAGGTTTTCTCTGTCCCACTTCATCAGGTCTCCCACCTTCCTGTCTAAGGCAGTATTCACGTGGTGCAGTCAGGGCTGTAGGAACAGGAATGGGTTTTCCCACTGCAAAGCTGTCCAAAAGAACACAGGGTTTCCCCAATCTCCCAACTGCAGATTGTGTTTGCAGTTGGTTGTCTCACTTTCATTCCTTGGAGATGGGGGAAAGACTTCGGAAGGCACTCAACAGCCAGGTGACCTTGTTTGCTCCCTCTCACGTGGAGAGGAGCAGAATCAAAGTCTCATGCAGGAGGGGAGAGAGAATCTCTCCAGGGTGACAGCAGGCACAGCTTCCAATCCACTAAACATATGCTTGAAGGTCCAGTGTGGGTGGAAATCTTGGGGAAGAAGGCAAAAATATATGGATGCATGAAGGGTGAGACAAGTGGGAACACTGCCTTTGCATGATGTGGCTGGCTGGGATATATTCTTTGTACACAGCATGGCTGATCTACCCTGCTTGCAAATTCCTCTGCATTGAACTGCAATGAGAAGTCCAAACACATTCAATGAATTCAGGAATTCCTTCATAGTCCTGGTGGGCTGGAGAGGCAGGAGCATCCCAGGGTGTTTTATGGCTCCTCAGAGTCAATAGCTGACTAAATCCAAGGACATGTTCTGCAGCCGGTTTCACTCTTGCATGCCACTCCAGGCAAAATCCAGCCTAGAAGGCAGTGCCAGTGTTATTTGTAAAAACATGTGAGCCTAAGAGGACCCAGGACAAAGTTAGGTTGGTTAGGCAAGCAATTAAAAAAAAATATATATGTTGCTCATAAAAAACCAGATAATTTACAGAAACAAGTGATACAGGATCTGCAGCATCACAATGGCTCCATCTATGCTTGCAGAAGAGGAGTGTGGTAATCACACAGAAACTGCAAAACTGCCAGGGATGGCATTTCTGGGAAAGAAACACAGTTACATGAATTATTATCATTCCTGGATGCCATTTTAGTATGAGTTTAACATGTTTTGTCCCAAGAGTTTTCAAAAGAAAAATGCACACCTGTGTTGTTTATCCAGCCACTTACACGCTGCTCTACCTAAGAAAGGAAACATTCATAGTGGATGCTCATAATCCCTTTCCTCTAATAAGATCCAATTAAAAATATTGTTCCATTATTGAGCGATTTAATCATGCCTCAGAGATACCATTAAATGCAGAATTGGTTTCCATAGTCCTATGGAGATTTAAAAAGAAAACCACCAAGAACAGAAAGCACTGGAGTGTCACTTGCTGTGCATGTTTCATGTCTCAATCTGGCTTTACTGTGCTCCTGGCAAAACTCAGGAGGAAAAAAAGAAGGTGGTTTTCATCCAAATCACATGTTCTGGAGTGTAAATTAGATTTAAGAAAGAAGAGGTAAGACAGGAGCTGTATGGATTGTACAATGGCTCAGGTTTGTTTGCTTGAGTAGATCACTGTGCTGATTTTGTCTTAATCCCTTTGTGAGATTCTTGTATGTAGTTTCCACTTTTTTCTTTTTTTTAGAGTGTTTTAAATCTTTAGGGAAAAAAAATCCAGTTTAGTGGTCAAAAGGCACTATGTCCTTTTGTGTTCTTTTGATTTTTCCAAAATCTGCCCCAAAGAACAAAATGTTTATTAAAACCTGGTTCACCACCACAAAAGAACTCTGAGTTTATTTTCCCGTTAATTCAAGCAACCTAGAAAATTGTCTCAAGGACATCTGGGCTGTGATCCTGAGGACTGGGGCATTTCCATCTCTGCCCAGAAGCCATGTTAGCCAAGGCAGCTCGGCAAGTGCCAGATCCTGCCACTATTTCCCAATACTACACCAGTCTCATTTTTAGGATGTTTCATGCGGCAAGTGGAAATATGTGATATGAGTTGTGAGGCCCTGGCACAGACTGCCCAGAGAAGCTGTGGCTGTCTCATCCCTGGAATTGTTCATGGACAGATTGGATGGGGATTGGTGCAACCTGGTCTAGTGGAAGAGGAAAAAAAAAAGAAACTTCCATGGCAGGAAGTTGAAACCAGATGGTCTTTAAGATCTTTTCCAACCCAAATCATTCCATGATTCTATGAAGCTATCAAAAAGTCCCTTTTTTTTTTCCAATTTTGCTTATAAATGAATGGTCTCCTAAAGAAATTAATTTAGAAAGTTCCTGTGCCTTCTGCAGCTCGAGGAGCCCTGCTGGATCACCCGTGTGGTGATGATCTTGCTGCTGGTAGGGAGGAGGAGAGGTGTGCCCTCTGTCACTGTGTGGCTGCTCTCAGGGCACATCTGGGCACTGAAGCAGCAGAGCAGGGCCCAGGGATTTTGGTGACTGCAGGCTGGGCTGGCTCCAGCCAGAAGCACTGGGCAGGAGCAGAGAGCTTTCTTTCTGTATCAGCCTGAATAATTCATCTCAAGTTTTTAGCAGAAGCTCTCTTCCCCTGCACAGCCTGCCTTTTGTCTGGCAGTGCTGCTGTCTGTAACTCGGATTCTTCCTCCAAAAGCCTGGAAAATACAATTTATTCATACAAGTCCAATACCAACTCCTCAGTTATCTATTTATCTGATAACCCCCAGATGAGGGTTCCTGTGAGAAGACACCACAAAAGCCAATTCTCTTCCTGACTGGGAAATCAAGTTTAATGTTCATTAATCCTATTAGTAAGATGTTCTTGCTGTTTTTCACATAAAAGACTGGGTGATTACCCAACACTCTTTCATTTTTAGCAGCTGTCACAAATAATTCTGGGGAGCCCACAGCAACACTATCTGATAGTACTTCCTCCCACTTCTAAAACAAACTCAACCCATTCTAAAGCACATCTGGGACACCTTTGGGGAAAAACTGTGTACAATCACATCAAGGAACTGACTTATGCCAGGGAAAGGCTGACATGTGCATGTATTCCAGGGCTGGTGTAAGGCAAGAGCTCAAAATCCACTGGACAGAGTAGATGTATTTGGTGTTTGGACATGATGTGCCTCATGCATCTCGCATTTGGAAGCCAGTCACTAAATATCCTATTTCCTTAACAGAGATGACATGTCCTAGAGAAGTCTGAGCCTTTTTTTGTCTTCCATCTCTCCCCAGTGCTGATGGTGACTTTGCAGTCACCCACCTGACCAAGGCTCACCTTTTCTACGACGGGAGAATTAAATGGATGCCCCCTGCTATCTACAAAAGCTCCTGCAGCATCGATGTCACCTTCTTCCCCTTTGACCAGCAAAACTGCACCATGAAGTTTGGCTCCTGGACCTACGACAAAGCCAAGATAGACTTGGTGAGCATGCACAGCCATGTGGACCAGCTGGACTACTGGGAGAGTGGGGAGTGGGTCATCATCAACGCTGTGGGCAATTACAACAGCAAGAAATACGAGTGCTGCACAGAGATCTACCCCGATATAACTTATTCCTTCATTATCCGGAGGCTGCCGCTCTTCTACACCATCAACCTGATCATCCCCTGCCTGCTCATCTCCTGCCTCACCGTCCTGGTCTTTTACCTGCCCTCCGAGTGTGGAGAGAAGATAACCCTGTGCATCTCCGTGCTGCTGTCCCTCACTGTGTTCCTGCTGCTCATCACGGAGATCATCCCATCCACCTCCTTGGTCATCCCTCTGATTGGGGAGTACCTCCTCTTCACCATGATATTCGTTACCTTGTCTATCATCATCACTGTCTTCGTGCTCAACGTGCACCACCGCTCCCCCCGCACCCACACGATGCCGGACTGGGTGAGGAGGGTCTTCCTTGACGTGGTCCCACGGATTCTTTTCATGAAACGTCCCTCCACGGTGAAGGACAATTGCAAGAAGCTCATTGAGTCCATGCACAAAATAACCAACGCACCGAGGCTTTGGTCCGAGATGGACGTGGAACCCAACTTCACTACCTCGTCCTCCCCCAGCCCCCAGAGCAATGAGCCATCACCCACCTCCTCCTTCTGTGCCCACCTCGAGGAGCCAGCCAAGCCTCAGCCCATCTGCAAGTCCCCCTCTGGGCAGTACTCTGTGCTGCACCCAGAGCCCGTACAGGTGACCTGCTCCTCTCCACCGCCCTCCTGCCACCTCCTGAGCGACGCCCAGGCCACCTCTGTCTTGAAAGGCAGGTCACTGAGTGTCCAGCAGATGTACAGCCCCAACAAGGCAGAGGAGGGGACAATCCGCTGCAGGTCCCGGAGCATCCAGTACTGCTACCTGCAAGAGGACTCTTCCCAGACCAACGGCCACTCCAGTGGCTCTCCAGCATCCCAGAGGTGCCACCTCAACGGGGAGCAGCCCCGGCACAAGCCCCCTCAGTGCAAGTGTAAGTGCAAAAAGGGCGAGGCGGCCGGCACAGCAGCCCAGGGCAGCAAGAGCCACGGCGCCAAAGAGCAGCACCTCGTGCTGATGTCCCCAGCCCTGAAGCTGGCAGTGGAAGGGGTGCACTACATCGCAGACCACCTGCGGGCGGAGGATGCGGATTTCTCAGTGAGTATCCCAATGGAGCCTGCTCTCCTTCAGGAAGTCAGAAATGAGCTGCTAAGGGAGCCGCAGCAAGCCTTGAGCTGTGCGGAGTGTGTACGTGTTGAGGCAGGCTCAGCCATAGCTCTAGTGTGGGTTTTGGCCACTGTAGGCACAGCTTGGGGTCTTGGAATGAGGGCCAAGGGGGCAGCACAACCAGATCATGCCCAGGGCTGCTCTAGAGCAATGGATTCTCCAGCAGAAAATAGGAGTAAAGTTGTTGTTAGGCAGCAAAGAAGCAGTTAGGTTTGTGAGAGACCCAAAGCACAGCCATCTCACAGGAACAGAGACTTATTCCTTATTTAAGCCTCTGACAAACAGGGAATTCACACTCTCTGCTTTTTATTAATCACTGGCTGACTGTGGAGCCCAGGAAAGCAAATTGCCCAAGTAGGCTGTGGGTGTGGGAAGCTGTAGCAGTGTGGGGATGCTGCAGGGTCTGTTCAGCTCTGCTCATGTATCGTGATGTGATTCTTCTTTAGTGGACTTCCACTGGAGCAGTTGGCTCTGTGCAGCGAGGTGGGGGAACAAATTTCCTGCTTATTCTGTGGGGGTGAATTTGGCTACAGACAAAGAATCAGTGCAAGTCATAGTGTGTTTATACAAGACTTCCTGAGCATGGAGAATGTCTTTTATTTGCATTTTTCACAGCAGTGAGCAGCAGCAAGGAAAGTTTAAATACTCCTGTCCATTTCTATACTCTTTGGTATCATTGTTAAGGGCCTCTGTTCTTGAATGGATTTCTCTTCACAGCATCCCTTTGAGGAAGGAACTGTTAATTCCTTATGTTGAGGAGTTACAGCCAAAACACAAACTTTCTATTCAAGGTCACGGAACAAATCTGTGGCAGAGATGGGCTGTGAATCCACATCTTCATTAGTTGCCAGTCCAAAACTCCTTGCCAGGGTAAAGCACTTCAGAAGCACATTAGGAGTGCAGGAATTAAACTCTGCTCTCTCCCTCTGGCAATAATCACAAGTAAACCCTTGGATGTCAGTTGTGTTTAGCTCAATTTTTCCCCATGGTGCAAATAAAAAAAAATATTACACCAATATTACTTCCCATTTCAAATGATTCTCCCTGCTGAGCTGGTTAGTGTTAACAAGAATGGACTCAATTAATATTTTGGGTTCCCTCCTCTTAATTTCTTTTAATGAAGCAGTCTTCAGAAGCCACAGATTTTCTTCTGATACCTTCTGCTGCTCTTTCCTCTTGAAATTAAATGATCATCCTGAGGAGAGAGCTATTTACAGCAATAAACCTCAAAAGCAGAAGAGAAAGAGCAACTTTGAGCCTTTGGTCTCTGACCCAAGCTCTTGCCAGCCCAGGCTGTGAGGAAAGGCACCAGGAAAACATCCAGCAGTGAGCTGTGGGCAGCTTTGTGGGCTCCCCTGGGGACTTGGGGTGACCTTTCTCCACTCTTGCACAGCAGCTGTGGTTGGCACAGAAGGCAGAGCTTGAATTTTCAGATGGGGGGATAATGCTGACTCCATTGTGGAGCTGCACTATTTTCTCTCTCTGGACCCAAGTAACATTAAGTAGGAAAGCATAATTTTTTTCTCCCAGTGGAAATGAAAAAGAAGAAGGAAAATGTTCTTCTGGAGCTAAAATATACTGTGAGAAGCAGAACTGATCTAATAAAATGAGAATTTATTGGGGAAAAATATCAGTACTCAGAAATTTGCTTTCATCTTAAAATCAAATTGTGGCATTTCTTCATGGAAGTCTTCAATAAATCCATCAGCAGGCGCCTCTGATGCAGCTACTGAGACACATCTCGAGTCTTGTGGGCAATATTTCCAGAGACATTCACCTCCCCAGAAGGAGAGCAGAGCTTCTTTTAAGTTCCTGTCTTTTTCTCTTTTCTCTAAAGCTCCATTGCCACAGGGGCAGTGCTTCTAAATTAAAAGTAAATAGCTCATTTAATTAAGTGCTCCAGCAAAGAGAAAAGGGGAAATGCAAGAGGCAGTTGTTTGTTACAGAAAGATATCTGCAAACAATGCAGGCACAATGGGGTGCTGGGGAAAACACACGGCAGAATTGTCCCAGCATAAGATGGAAATGCCATTAGAAATTAATTACAGACTGAAAGGCAAAACAAGTTCCATGTCACACATCAGCCAAAATAAACCAGACACCACCAGCACCATCTGGGAAGCCGTTCTGTCCATGGCCATGTGCATCTCCAGAATACTCTGATATGAAGACATTTAAAAATAAAATGGCAAGGAATAAAGCTGAGGGGGAGGAAACAGGATAATCTCACAGGGTTATTTTTAACAAAGTACAATAAAACCGCCTGGGACTGCTCTAATCTGTGCTGCAAACTCTGGGTCCTGGGGATCCGATGTCACCAAGGCACCTCAATCCTCCACTCAAATCCTGAGGCTCAGGCCCACAAGGAGCTGGACCAGGGCAGAGCTGCAGATTTCTACTTTTTGGGAGCATGAGAGTGGGGGAGTCAGCTGGTTCTTCTCCTGATTGTTTCCCGAAAATAATTTTGAGTGAGCTTCTTAAAAACTAATCAAAATAGAGGTCAGGAGTTGTGGTGGCAGATGTTGGCAGCTGCATGGATGTCAGAGAGACGTCTGTGGATCAGACTCCACATGGGCTGCTGGACCACCAGGAAATGCTACAATAGTGGCAGAACACAAAACAAAAAAAATCCAGATCATTTTCTCTCCCTCATCCTCTTTTTCTTTTTTGTTTATTATCTCCCCATAATTTCCAATTTCACCCTCTGTGCTCTCAGTCTGAAGCTGTATATTGATTTTACAAACATCCGATGCACTCCCAGCCATCATTTTCAAGATGGGCTCAGTATTTCTGCATACACCATTACATTAGAAAGCAAATTTCCTGTCCAAGTTGTTCTTCCCCCGCTTTCCTCTTCTTTGCTCAGAGAGAAACTCATCAAGTTTCTTTTCTTTGTGTGATCTAGCACTTATTTTTACTAGCATAAATATTCAAAGAAAGTTATTTTACCAGAATGAGGCATTATTTACTCAATCCAGCTTTCTAGCTGAACATCAGATGGGAAATTTCAGATTTGCTTTACACATTGGTTACATCATAAGACATTAATCCCATAAAAACAATCATCCAGGGCTTGCTTAGATGCCTTTCTCATGAGGAATTTTAAGCGTCAGAGACTCCAACTCTCAGCAAGTGATGAATAGGTCAGAAAATAAGTGCAGCAAAAGGGAGTTATCCAGTGAGCTTTTATCACAGAACTGTAGAATCACAGAATGCTTTGGGTTGGAAGGGAACTTAAAGCTCATCTCATTCCATGAGCCCCATCCAACCTGCCCGTGAACTTTCCAGGGATGGGGCAGCCACAGCTTCTCTGGGCAGCTATGCCAGGGCCTCAGCACACCCACAGTAAAGAATTTCTTCCTAATTTCGAATCTAAAATACTATATTCAGTTTAAAGCCTTGTCCTGTCACTACAAGATCTTATCAACTTGAATAAATTATAGTTCACAGCCCCAGAAAATTATAGAATCTGTGGATGAGAGAATTCCTTTTGGTTTCAAGGGTCAATATGTTTTTTTACTTACCCTAATTACAGATGGTTGTGCAGAGGGCTGAACAATCATAAGATAACATGATTTTTCCCAAGAAGGTGACAAGATGAACCTGGTTGTTTTCTCTGCCTATTCAGTAGTAAAGGCTGGCTTAACTCAATGCTGGTTTCAAAAGGAATAAATCCATCAATTGAATGAAAACATTGAACCCATTTTAATGCTTTTGACAACGTTCAGGTATTCCTGAAATTGAAAATGCTTTGTTCAGAGAAAATATAATATGGTCTCCAGTGCGTGCCTCATTTCTCAGCTCACAAAGCTGCTCACTGAGCCAAGGAGCTCCAACACCACTGTACCTGTGGAGACATCCTCTGCTGCAAATGGCATTTCACTGATACCTGCATTGCTTCCTTTACCAAAATCCTTTGGTTTTTTGCTGTCCCTTTCTCCTTTAACCACTCACAGCCACTGGGGAGGTTTGAGTGGGCTCCTGCTGAGATGTTTTCCCCAAAGAACAAGGCAGCGTGTCAAATTTCAGCCCTTGGGTCTATTAATCCCCAAGTGGGAAATTGTAGGAAATCATAATGGGTACAGTCATATCAAATAGAATTTTACCATCTGATTAGGCCTCTTCCTGGGAAAGAAATTACTAACAGCAATGTAATAAAAGAGGTTTTCATATCTATATTTATATATAGATATATATATGTATATATATATGGTTCCTTAATGAAGCAGTCATTTACCATTTCTGCCTCATGGTACTAGAATTCCACAGGGAGGAATTGCTGGAAAATCCTCTCACAGCAAGGCAAAAATGGGGATAAAGGAGGGTGAGGATACTTTCATTTGCTGGTTCATTTTCACTGCTTATTCACCCAGAGCTGTGAATCCCTTCACAGAAGGAATTTGGCTTTGTTAATCTGTAAGCAAATCTTTTTATGAGCATGGGGAAACGAGTCATTTCTTACCCTCCCACCACCCCAGCTTGAATCACAGCCTCATTTACACACCCAGTTACAGCTGATGGAAAATGGGAGCGTGAGTGTGCAGATGGCCTTAATTATCCACAGGGATAATTAGGAATTATCACAAGGATTTGTGACTTCACATGCACACCCCTGCAGTCTGGGGATATCTCAGGTGATTGATGGAATAAACCTTTGCCATTTTACACACACTAAGTGTGAGCAAGACCTCCCTGTCCTATCTCTGGAATTATATGAAAATATCCTACTTTGGAATAAAGCTCTAAGAGTTTTCATCAATTTTAATCTCCAGTAGATGTTAACAATTGGCCTCTCCCCTCTGTGTTGCAGGTGAAGGAAGACTGGAAGTACGTTGCGATGGTCATTGACAGGATCTTCCTCTGGATGTTCATCATTGTGTGCTTGCTGGGAACTGTTGGGCTCTTTCTCCCACCGTGGCTGGCAGGAATGATCTAAATGTAGCACCAAAGGGAAGAAATTATTGTCCCACTATCCCACTCTATGGATTTTAGTTCACCTGGAAGGAGAGAACAGAGAAATGAAGGCAGCCCTTTGAATAATTCACTGCGTGTCCACACATGAGCTGTTCCCGAGCTCTCGGAGAATCCTTTCCGAGGCCACATTGTTTTGCCAAGCCATTTTCATCTCCTCCATCTAATTTAGGGGAAAAGTTCTCATCAAAGTCTGTACATAGCATGGTGGCATCCATTGGCATATACTCAGCAGTGTAAGAATATGAGCTTTTTGTCCCTAAAGCAGCACAGAAAGGGGCTCTGCATCCACAAACCAGCCCCTGGCAGTAGCTCCAGTCATCCTCAGCAGTCTCACTGTGCCCTGCCCAGTGATTTTGCCCTGTCAGGCTAAAGTCTTTCAGGACAATGTCCCTGTAAGAGTCATTTTATAAATAAAGTTCCAAATTTGGGATACCTGCGCAGGATGTGGTCTGTGTTCAGCTGGTAAAGGCAGAGAGTCTGGAAAAGCTTAAATAACTGCTTGGGACTAACAGTGATCATTAGCACAGCAGATGCAGATTTTATACGGATTTTACTTCGGCCAGTGCCCTCCAGAAACTGTGAAGACTGGGGCTGAATGAGGATCAGGCAAATGGAGGCAAGATTTGGGGTTAAGACTGGAACCACATTGGTAATACTCTAGGGCACTTTCAGAGGAAATCTCCTGGATCCAAGTTATGGCTTCTGCAAAACAGCAGAGTGTCACCCTGAGCTGTAAAACCCTTGTTGTAGGTGGGGAAGGTACCTAAGACATGGGGAAGCCAGAAGAGAAATCCAGGATGATGTCAGGATTATAAAGAAATGTGCCAGGGTCACCCAGAGCAGGTTATTTAGGTCCCAGAGAGACAGAGAGACTCCATGACCTCCCAGGGCAGCCTCAGTGCTCTGCCACCCACAATGTAAAGCAGTTTTTCCTCATGTTGAGGTTAAACTTCTTGTCTTTCAGTCTGTCCAGCTCAGTTTGGTCTGGCTCACTGTTCCCATCCTCAGTGCTGGGTGCCAGCTGGGAACAGCCCAGTGCTTCCTTCAGAGCACTCAGAGGCAGGAGAGCTCATGAACATTTTACCAGTGTGTGCAGGCAGAGGCAGACATGGTCTAAAATATCCAGCTGCCTCAGGTCTAGAGCACAACCCAAAGACCAGGCTGGCAGCTCTGGGGTCTGGGCTTTGCCCAGCACCTCCTTCACACCCACAGCTGGGATCAGCACTCATGAGAGTGTCTGGGCACTGGGAAGTTTACACTGCCCTGAATTTAGGGAAATACACACCAGGAGAGGCTGGCAGCTGCCTGGGGAGCAGCACAGAAGGTCCTGGCAGAAGCCAGAGCCAGGTGAGGGCCCAGGTGAGGGCCCAGGTGGGACATGTGTCACTCCTGTGTGGCAGCCTGGCACACGAGGCTCGTTGCTGCCACACGGCTCAGTGAGCAGCACAGAGCTGCTCAGGCTTGTGACAGCATTGCTGGAACAGAAACAATGAGGTTTAGAGATTTCTCTGAAATACAAGTTACTGCACTCAGCCCAAGCAGCACAGGTTAAAAATCAATGCAGCGATCAGCCTGTGAGGCCTCATCTAAGAAACTACAACTGACCTCTGTGTTCAGAGATTCAGCCAAGTGCTTAAAATCTGTTTGGCTCTCAAAGAAAGCAGAGTAGCCGTGGTTTGGGCCAGTTCCACAAAGAGCTGTGCTGGCACAGCACGGGGAGGGAGGGAGGCAGGGAGGATGAGGGAGCCGAGCTGCTGCTCCTCGTTGCTTGTTTTCAGAATGAAGAGAGAGACCCAGCCTTTGGAGATGCTAATTTATCCCTTTTCACAGTCAGTGAGTTTGCTTATGGCAACGAAAGGAAAACAAACAGTCGAACATCTTCAAGGTCTAGTGCATAAATGTACCAGCACAGCTGCGGCCTGCGTGCAGGCCTGTGACACAGCGGGGCTGCCTCTCGCTGTCACAGCCCCACGGGGCCACAGGGCCAGCCCTCTCCAGCACCTCTGCACATTTTCAGTGCTCTGACAAAAGGATCATGAAGGTGGAAGATCTCTGACCCTGGGCACTGCTGGGTCAGGGGTGTGGTGTCACAGCAATGCCCACGACAGCTGCTCAGAGCTCGCTCTGCCTCCCCCTCCTCCTCCTCCTCCTCCTCCCCTGAGCACATGGGAATCACTAGCAGCGGAGCAGGTGGGAGGCTTGGCTGTGCATGCACATTTCTGGCAGTAAAACCAGCAGTTTCCAGCTGGGATGGAGTCAGCAGCAGCTCGAGTCTCTGCTCACATCTCCCAGCAACCACGGGAGCCAAAGCCAAGCCAGGGTGGCTGGACAGCCAGAGCTGCTGCTGGGCCCTGAGGGCAGGAGAGAATGGCTTGGAGGCACCAGGAGGGCTCATAAAGATTTAAGGACAGAATAAGAGCGAAATGTTCAAAGTGACATATTGGGAAGTTCAGTAGGGACAGGTACAGGCTGTCCTTTGTTCACAGCAAAGGGCTCATCTCCAATTTTTACCTTTTCTCCACAAAGTTATGGGCAGTGCACACTGTGTGAAGGGCAGTGTCTCAAGGGGAGCGTGGCACTCCGACTGCAGCAGAGCAGGACATGAAAGCCCAGGCAGAACGGCCCTGCTGTGCAGGAGGGGGAGGAGGAAAGCTGCATTAGCACATCAGAAGTACCAGGTGTGATTAGGAGTGCTAAGGGTGTGGTGGTGTCCTTGAGGAGTCAGTGCCGCTGCAGGATCACAGGGTTTGGAGGGACAAGATGGGAACTGACAGCTGGAACCATTTACAAAGGTGTTACTGGTGTCTGGGGAGAAGCTGGGATAGGGCAGGTCCCTGGCATCCTCTGCTTTGTTAATGTCATAGCAGTTTTCATACACTGATAACTACATTTCTTCACATATTGCATAAGTAGTTTCCCAGGTTAAAGTTCAAATAAATTCTTGTTTTTGCTTCTGAAGCGCCTCCTTTTAAAGTCTAAGGGGAGAAACTAGGAAACAACATCTACTGCTCTTCTTAGGCAAGTTATTCATCTGAGAGGTTGTTTAGGAGGATGCTATCCCTCTATAGGATTCAGTGATCAGAAACTGGAATAAAACTGGGACATGAACCAGACTATAACTGTAGAATAATGAATAATTGTGCTATTTCAAACCCATGGAACACAAAGAGAGGTTTTAGCATATGAAAGACTCCAGGAAAATGCATGCAGCCAGACTGTTGGCATTTGTAATGTTCCCAGCTCAGAAATGATTCCCAGGACTTGAGTGAACAAGCTGACATCAGAAAAAGAGTGAGGAAGCAGGAGTGGGACACAACAAGAGCCCTAAAATGTCTTAGAATAAATCCAGAGCTAAAGTAAATGGTTTTCAGCTTCCAGGAGTGCAAAACTAAGCTCAGAGACCCCAAAGGCATCAAAGACAGCAGATATGGATGTTGATTTTTTTCTGTTTTACTTGTGCGGGAGAGATTGAATCCTTACCATGGTGTTTGATGCTTTCCCTCCAGTACCACTCCTTTGGGCATGAACAGAACAAAACTGACTGTGACAACCTCAGTTACTTCCACTGTTCTGTTTTTCCCTACATCTTCTTTCTCCTGCTTCCCTAATGCTCACTTTGTCCAGATCATCTTCCCAGCCACAGAGGATGTAGGGTATTTTATCTGCAGCTGGCTAGTAGGATGATCTATATAATCCCCATTTCCCCAGCATTTCCAGGGCTGATTTCCATCTCATTCCCCAATGAGCTAATCCACATAACTTAAAACACCTCCCTTTTGGAGAAGTTTCTCTTGACATTTATCAAGAAATTTGACTCAAGGAAATTCACTGGTGTAGAGGCAGACAGGCAGAGATGCAGATGTGAGATGCAAGATTCAGTCCTAAGAAAAACACCCCCGTAACAGCCCCATCTGGCCCTCCTCCACTGCTGTGATGTCCATTAATGACACTTTATCCACTCCCAGAATATCTTTTTGTTTCCAGTCCTTTAATTCTGGTCCAACGAAGCTGTTGAGTCATGGAGAAAGGGCATAACAAGCTCTGCTGTTTGCTAACACCATTGCTGCTTACTCCTGTGGTTGTGTCTTACTCCTGAGACAGATAACACCTCAAAAAGGTGCTTGTTGCCAAAATATCTGTCACTGAAAGGTCCTCAGCCTCTGCCAGAATCCACCTACACCAGGTGGGTGAAACTCTCAGTGCCCAAAATCTCACTGCAGAAAAGCTCCTTGGCTCAAGGAATTGGGTTACAAAGCACTGGCACAGACTCTGTGACACTATATGGACTAAATATCCTTGATTTCAAGTAAATAAAACCACTCATGGGACAAAGTTTAGGGAGATAAATGGACAAGTTGTTTGTGCAGGTTGTGTGTCTCCTAATCAATAGCTCTGCTGGGACCCAATTTTGTTAAAGTCTGACTGTTACTGTTGTATCTGAAATAACCAGACAAAAGCAAATGTCACGAGAAATTCCATTAAAATAGATCAAATCCCAAGGCAGGCAGTGACAGGATGTGAGCAACTTTCAAAAACAGTTGATAAAGAAACATAAAGGAGCTCTGTCTCAAATCACCTGCAGTTACTAATTTGAACAGGCAGAAGAGCAGGTTCAGAACTGGGAATTTGGCTGCACTGGTTTAAGTCAGAAATGAAGCAGAATAACCTGCAAATGCAGATGTTCCTCATTGCACTGCTCACCTTCCCCAGTTTGTAAGCATTTCATGGCAATAATTTTCTGTTCTGTTGTGCAGGCACCCCTTTTGCCTCCTTGCCTTTGCTGCCCACTGCTTTCAGTGGCCAGTTATCACAGCTTTGGAGTTTATACTCAGTGCTAAAGTCAGAACCATTCTGAAACAACTGAATGCAGGTTTGGCTTTGTTTGTTGGGGTTTTTTTTCCCTAAGGAATCTGGAAAGCACAGTTCCAAAGCTCTTTGACCTGTACAAACAGAAACACTGCAACTCCCAACACCTGTGCAGGGTGTTCCTGTGCAGGTGTCTCTTCCAAACACAGTGCTCCTGCTATGCTGCAGCCTTCAGCTCCTCTGACCTCTCCTTCTTCTTCTGACTGGAGCTTTGTCTACAACAACACTTCATCTGAGCTATAAGGTTTCTATTTTATATGTCAAGGCAACTCTGGAGCTCCACAGCGAACAGAAATGTTGCTTCTATCAGAGTGGTATTTCTATGCATTTTCCTACATTTTCCAAAGGGAATGTATGTCATACTGAAAATATTAATTCTTGGGAGTTTCTAGAGAATGAACACACATAAAGCCAAGGATGACTTTAAATACTTACAGGATGCACTAACCATATTTCATCTGACTTTTTTTGTAGGTTGGCTCCCACACAAGTCTGACATGTTCCTTTAGCAGAATTTCTTAACTCTATAGGATTTTTCCTTAATGACAAGAAGAAATAATATTTGGACTCCTTGTCTAAAAAAGTCAGTTCTCTTAAGGTAAACCTCTTTCTCCTTGGTATTGATGTGACAATCTACTCTCTAAGTGTGATGTATTTGCTGCTAAGATTTCAAAGGTTGGCTGTATGAACACCCAGGCTGCCAGCCTGTATGTAACTGCAGAAATTACACATCCAGAATAAATGCAGAGGAGTGTGCATGATGCTCCATTTTTTACCTCTTAACAGCTTTGGAAATCTGTACTGATACTTTCTGTGCCACTCTGCTTTAGGCTTAGGGTTTAAATCAGAGTTCAGGAAGGTTTGTTCCTGAAGCAGGAGCAGGTTACAGGCACTGATCCAGCACAGCCTGAAGCAGTGATTGCAAAGAAGGAGGAACATTTTTATCAGTATCTGCATGGTTTGTTGCAGACACATCTCAGCTGACGGCAAGGAAAGGGGTGTAACATAACAATTACTTCCATGTCATATGGGTAAAAGCTGGACTCAGAGCTGTTCAATATTCCACCTGATAAAATGCAAAGTAGCTACTCAGCCTGCGGGAGGGAGACATGGAAAAAGCAGTAGGTTAATCTCCAGCTCCTCTCAGCACAGGGTTGTGACTCATGTAAGGCTTTGCCTGAGTTACAAAGCCCCAGGGGAGCTGAACAGTGGTTTGTCACATCACAGTGAGGTGATCTCTGGCTGCAGTGTTTGTGTACAAAACACCCCTGCAAGGAAACCATCACCATTCTGCCAAAAGCAGAAACAGCCAAGATGGTGCTAGACTTTATTACCTTGGCAGCCAACAGAAAATGCAGCTTTGCTCCAGTGGATTTGCTTCTTTGGTTATGAGGTGCTTCTTCTCTCTGTGCTGGGGACACAGAACAACAACTGACAAAAAGAAACCATGAGCAGACAAATGGACAGAAATTATCTGTTATTTCTGAGCATTTCAATACAGTATTTCTTTTTCTTACAAGTCTGTCAGTCTGAGTGTCAAGCTGTGCCTTTTTCCTGCTGTGGGACGTGCGATGGGAGTTTGAGCACTGCAGACAGACGGCTCAGTCAGACACAGGCTGTGACTGTGGAGTTTGATTGACTTGTCCATACACAAATGATGGGGCATTAAAAAAACATAACACGTCTGCTATTTGGGTTGCTGCTTCTTTTGGAGTTGTGAAGTTTCCTTCCAGAGATTTCCAGGGAAAAGCTGTGTCTTCAGCTGCCTCCGCCCCAGCCATCAGGGGACAAAATCTGTGTGTGGAAAGGATAAGGCCACTGAGCAAATGAATAAATCAGTGTCTAGGTCTAAGAAGGAATGGCACAGAATTAATCCCTTTCCCTTGTAAACCTTTCGTTCCATGCCAGTGAATTTCTTCATCACCCAGGTCTTTGTCCCACTGAGCCTCCATGAAATGTAGATGTAGGAACTGAGGGATTCTCCTTCTCTCCATCCCCCGTGGAAACGTTGCTGAGGACATGAAGAACTGATCCCCCATGATCTCTCCCCACCTGCTTGACTAGTGCTGCAGTTATGTGTTAATCCATGAAAGATAGCTGAGGAACAGCCCATGGAACTGGCTTTTATCCCTGTGGGAATCACCCTGACTGCTTTGCAGAGGAGGCTTTGCAGGACTGATGGTGCCTGAAGGATCAACAGAGGTCTCTGCCTGGCTCAAGAGCAGTAACCAGAGACCAGAAAAAAAATCGTAACTTTTGTACTGACATAGTCAGGACTTACCTCTTCTATCGGCCTCGTAACATCCAGAGTTATCACAGCCCCCTGGATGCCCAGGCTGCCCAGGCTGCCCTCTGACACCAGGGAAACCTGGAGGACCAGCATTCCCAGGGTAACCCTTGGGACCTGGTTTCCCCTGCACAACTTCTCCTGGTGGGCCTGCGGAAGGAGAAGCACTGTAAGCTGTAGCACATCTGCTTTAGCAGTGTAATACTTCTTCTGTATTTTCCTCCATCCTACATGGCAGGTAATTTTCTGAGCATGGCTTCCTCATTTTGGTGGATAAACAGGACCTGCCTGTTGGAAAACCTGTTCTGAATCCCGGTATTCTTGACCTTAAGGGTGCACAGCTTGGCTAAAAATGAAGCCTGGTTACGAGAACCCCAAATCCACCTACATGTTAATGCAGAGAATCGCCTTAACCCCAGGATCCATCCCAGAGTCATTGGGTTTTGTGTCTTTACATCTCAACAATAGAAAATTAAATGAAGAAGAATGTGTTTGGCCACACTCTTTTGACAGTGCCTGGTTTGTTATGCCAGTGGCAAACTTCCCACGGATCCCAAGTAGCAAGGATCAGGGTGGAGGAGTACACCAAATCCTCACAGATTACTCACAAACCCTTAGGTTCCACGAGCTGAATTTGCAGAGCTTCTATCTCCTGAGCGTCTGGTCCTGCATATAAAAAGGCAGCAAAACTAAAACTCCCTGGATGTGTCTCATGTCCTCAAAATACATCATCCCCTGGGAATGGGTACCAGAGGGAAGAAGCTGCCTGGAATAATCTCTTGCATTTTAGCACAGAGGAACCATGGAGGGTGCTGCCAACAGGGCTGTGGTGGGAAGGTCAGTCCAACCCCACATCAGAGGTCCTTCAGCTGGATGATGCTTTGAATCTGAGAGCTAGTGGCCATCACATGGCCTTGCTGGGCCAATAGACAGAAATTCAGGTCACTCTACCTACCTGTTCTGCCTCTGGGTCCTTGGCTCCCTTCCTCACTGGCTCCAGACATCCCTTTCTCTCCTTTGGGCCCTGGGGCACCTATTCACAGATAAGAGATAAGTGTTGCTTCACTATATGTCGAATTTCACCCCAAACTGAGGCGCCTGCAGTCTCTCCATGTGTCAAAGTGGAGTCACAGCCCTTGGCAACACTGAGAAACATTTGCTTTCGTTCAGTCTGAGCACCTACTCTTGCTGTGACCAACAGGGCACTGATTTCTTTGATCCAAGCAGCACTGATTTGCGGCCCAATAGGAGTGGGAATCAGCATTTTTCACAGAGAAATTCATAGCAATAGTGTTACTGCAACAGCCTGAGGGTCAGGTCCACCTCTGTGCTCTTCATGTGGATCAAACAAACCACAAAGCTGAACTGTCTCTTTGACCAGGTGCTGGTTAGCCAGGATTGATGTTTTCCTGTTAAATTACTTGTGAAACTGGTACCTCTCAGAGAAAACAGGTACATTTTGACAAAAAATTATTTTTCATTATTTTAAGATGAAAATATTTTGATCAGCCATGTCCTTCAGGTGGTTTTTCACTGAGGTGCATCTTCTGCCCTCTCCTGCTTGACAGGCTGGAAAAATCTGCCCGTTGTTACTCCCTTCTCTCAGAAGTGACATTTTGATAAGCTCTGCAGATACCAGCTAAGACTGACTACTGCAGGAGGAAGGAGTTAAACAGAACATTTCCAGTTACTCAGAGGTGTTAGGACACTGCTGAAACCAATGTTTTTCTTTTTATTTTGACAGACAATTACTCGAGCCACTGACAAGCATTGTCTGCGAATCCAAGCAAAACATCTTCCCACCTTTCACTCATTCATGTGCAGTAACTGAGGCCACTTTTGAGATTATATTAATCTATGTCTTTGGTTGTGTCTGAGTCTTTCATTGTGAAACTGCTGCTCCAGAAACTTACTTCCCCTTTAAAGATTGCTTCAGTTGCCTCGTGCCTTCCATCAGTGTTTTCCAATGCTCCACATTTCTGCATAAAGCTGGTCTGTTTCACCACCATGTGTTCACCCAAATGACTGTTTTTCTGTAGAAAAAGCCTCCTGCCCTCTAAAATTAAACTCTCCATCCCCTCAAAACCTACAAATGGTACTAAACTGGCCTTTCCTTCCATGCAGAGCTTGAAAATAGAGTGGGTTGCATCTGGCTTCTCCCTATTTGTTGAGATTTATAGTTTGGGTATCTCTTCCTAGAATGGAGAAGTCCAAAAGGAAAACAGCAATGAAATGAGATAATATCATGGATTATCTATACAGTACTGCTTGAGGCACTGAGATGTTTGGTTAAAGTATCAAAGATGCAGTGAAAAATGCAAATGAACACTTCTGTCCATACCTCTCTCTCCTGGATATCCATCTTTGCCTGGCTGTCCAGGAGTGCCATTTTCTCCTCTTTCTCCACTGTTCCCAGGTGGGCCTGGAGGACCTGGTGGTCCTGGTTCTCCTGGTTTTAACCTTTCCTCCCAAATGGGAACTGGCTTCCTTGCATGTTCATGTATGAATGAATCAAATTTCAACACATGAGCTGAGAAGGCAAGACAGAAAACAAACGTTTCCTTGGCTGGGAAATTCAGAAGAGAGATAAAAATCAAAGGATTTTGTCTAAAAAGGTACTTAGAATGATCAGCTACTGCTGAAAAGCTGTCAGTCCAAACTGAGAAAGCAGAAGATGAAGATGGGCAGCTGAGTGATGACTTTGCTGCCTGACCTTGGACAAGGCACTGTTTTTCTTTGTGCATCACAGCACAGGAGCTTTACAAAACTGTCTCATCTCGAGGAATCAGCACGTATCACTGAAAGAATAATTTCTCTCAAATTAGTTTCAAGCTTTTCCACTTAAGAAATGAAGGAGGCTTTGCAAAACACCAAAAGGTCTTGCAAATAAATATTTTGCAGGTCTTTTCTGTGCTAATGCCGCCTGATAAAGCCAAAGCAGCGCTTAGAGCCTGAGGTGGGACATTTGCTGTTGGTGGTGCTCAGCAGGGCACAGGCTGGTGGAGCTGCTGGGATCACTGCAGCTTCAGGCTGTCTCTCCTCTGGTTTTCCACTTCTGGAGAGTCATAGGATCATAGAATCACAGACTGGTTTGGGTTGGAAGGGACCTTGAATCTCATCTTGTTCCACCCGCTGCCATGGGCAGGGACACCTTCCACTGTTCCAGGTTGCTCCAAGCCCTGTCCAACCTGGCCTTGGACACTGCCAGGGATGGGGCAGCCACAGCTTCTCTGGATAACCTACCAGAGCCTCACCACCCTCATAGGGAACAATTTTATATCTAATACAAATCCAACCCTTCAGCTTAAAGCCAATCCCCCTGTCCCATCACCACGTGAACAGACTCAGGAGCTGGGTTGGTTGTACTCACTCTGAATCATCCGCTCACAAGCCTGGCTAACGAGCTGGTAAATTGTAGCCAAAGACTGTGGTTCCCCCTAAAATGAAGCATTTTTTTAAAAAATGAAGAAAAAAAGGAAGTATTAATGTATTTTAGAAAGGATCGATCTCATAATGCATGATAGCTTTCAGCCCATTCATTTGCTCAGCTTGAGTTCCAGAGATATTAATTACTGTGAAATGCAGCTCTATTTATTTATCACGAAGCTCTTAAACCAGAAAATTGAAATTGCAAACATCAATAATTGCTTTTCTCCTGCACATCAAAAGGCTCAGACCGAATCTAAATAATTACCAAAAAAAAGGGAGAGCAAATTTCACCCTCAAATTTTATCAGAAAAGATGCTAAGTCTATAACTCAGTGTTCTGTGATATGTAAAACATTTAATATGATCAGATATTACAACTTCCTATCTTTGACTCCATCTTCCATGAATATTGATTCTTACTGTATTTTGAATAAATCATATGTGATGGGCCCTTTAGAAAGTTTTAGTAAAATAGAGAAAAGCAATAAAAATGCAAAAACCTGCTTAAAAAGAAACACTGACTGTGAAAATTCATACCTAATGCACACACTTCCAGAATTGTTTATAAAACATACATCTCTGGCTGGATCACAGTACACATAATCCAGGCTTAAAAAACTGTTCTGTTCAACACCCAAAGGAGGGAGGAATAGAAAGTTCCAGTGTAAAAAAAAGTCTCGAAAAGGAAAAATGGGTGGGATTGGATGGAGAATGCTCTTAAAACTTATAATTCTGAGGCATTAACTTGAGACAAAAGCACCTTATCCCTGTCTGAAGACAAATTTGCATAAGTCAGTCTTGGCAATGACTCCTAGAAAGTCATGGCATTTAACCAGAAGTCAGGATGAGAAAAACTTGAAAAACTTCTTTTCCCAACAAAATAATCTTCCAAGGTAGTGTGGATGTCCTGACTGCCAAGGTTATGTGCTGGGGCACAGACAACGATTATTACAAATGAGTCCCCTCTTGCAACACAATAAACCAGAACAAAGTGGAGCCAAGTGGGTTTGGTTGAAAACTTGAAAAACTTCTTTTCCCAACAAAATAATCTTCCAAGGTAGTGTGGATGTCCTGACTGCCAAGGTTATGTGCTGGGGCACAGACAACGATTATTACAAATGAGTCCCCTCTTGCAACACAATAAACCAGAACAAAGTGGAGCCAAGTGGGTTTGGTTTTTCCCTTCTCAGCAAAGAATGAATTTGCATTTGACATTTCTGCTTCATTACTACAAAGTGATACTGAGGAGCTCCTGACTGCTGTGGGATTATTTATATCCCAGGTGAAAGGAAAGGCAACAAGCAATAGGTACAACCAACACTGGAGAGTTTGGCTCATAATTGTAAGCAAAGGTTGCAATTCAGGTTACCACACCCACTCTTTTGAGGGTAAGATGCACTGACAGCATCACCTGGCACCAGAAAAACTCACTTTCTCTCCTCTTTCTCCTTTGGGACCTGGCAGCCCCTGTAGGAAAAAAAAAAATAAATTAAAAATAAAGAAGTCTAAGGAAAGGAAGAACAGAAAAAAAAACAAACAACAAAATTCAGTGAAGGTGTGGGTTATATTAGTGGGACATGGAGCACAAACTTTGCTTTTCATACTTTTGTTGTTTCCTTGACCTCATGGCAGTGATTGTAAGAGCTTTAAGTCCGTACTTAAAAGTATGAACTCATACTAAAACACTTTGTTTTTAAAGAAAAAGAGTAATAAATCAGTAACTGGAGCAGTGGGATAAGCAGCATCAACAGGGATGCAGAGCAGAAATTTCTCAGATGTGCTGTTAGAGATTTCCCAACAGGACAGGTGGGATTTAACATCTGAGGAGAAGAAATACCTGTGACATTTAGGTCTGTGGTTTCACCTACAAGCCCAATGCTGGCTGCTCCAGCTCAAGAGTGGCTTTCTTGCTTCATTCTAGAATCTTACACCAGAAATTTGTTTAGATTTTGTGTAGCGAGTGCATCTGCAGAGGGCGAAGGGAGGTGGGATTTGTTGAATGCTTTATCAACAGATCAGTAGCCTGGGCTTTGAATGCCCAGACATCTCCCTAAGAAGGATAAGTGTGAATTTAAGCCATTCTTCAGACTCTGAGGCAGAGCTGCTGTGGGAACAGCTCATTTCCATTCAATTATTCCATGTTTTGGCCTTCTTTGAGGCCCAAAAGCAGAAACTCACTGTTGGCCCAACGTCACCCGGAGGTCCCTTCTCACCACTGCTGCCTCGGGTGCCTGTGGCTCCTTGGAAACCCTGCAGACATTACAGAATAAAAATACAGTTATTTCCTAACTTTTTTTTTTGCTCAAGGGCTCCAGGGGCACCCATGGTGGGAGTTTAGAGGACTCAAGCAAGGGAACAGCAGCCTTAAGTTTCCTGTCAAGCCACAAGCCCACTGTTCAAAGCACACCATGTGTGAGTCATGCTCACATCATTTCCCATCACCATCTCAATTATGCCCAAGCCAGCAAAGCTGAGTTTTGCCAACAAACTGCAGTGTAGTTTATACCCTACAGGCTTTTGATCTTTCATTATATATTCAGATTTAGACACAGCCTAGAGCACAACCCTCTTCTTCAGCCTCCCAGTACCACATGGTTGTTTTCTTTTTCCTTTAAAACCTGTGTTGGCCTCTAATACTTAACAACATCAACAGCAGCTTAGAGAGTGGGAAGTGCCTTCTGTGGTCATCTCCTCTTTGTGAACTCTCTGTGCCTTTTGGAGCCATAAAGGGAAGAAAAAAAATCAGCCAAAAACAACTAGCAGAAATACTTTGTTTTAAAATTTTCCAGCTATTACATTTGAATTCAGTAGATATTAGCAACTTTTCTGAACAGTGAAAATGAGAAGTTTTCAAGGCAGCACCAGAACAGCTTTCAGAGCTTGCTCTGAAGGTGACAGTGCTTTCCTCATATTTAAAAAGCTGAGGCTCAATGCTGCCAGCTCCACATATTCCCAGGATGAACAAGTCAAAGTTATGAGCCTAATTCAACCTTGGCTCCTATAAATAACTTAGCACAACCACTGCCAAATTCCTTATAATTCAGCAGTGAGACTCAGCTGTGAGATTCAGCTGTGAGAATCAGTAACTTATCAGGTCCACCAGCCATCAACTAAACCCAAATTTGGTTCAGTTTCCCAAGTAAAATGCAGTGTTCCTGTGGTACCTTCCAATTAGGAGCTGTGAATCAACAGATCTTAAAGTTCTGCTACCCTGGGCATGCCTGAGAGCAAGTACACCCATCTACATCCAGCCCTGGCAGCAGATACTGGCAGTGACGTGGGGGGAAACCTTTCACACTGCCTGCATCCTCCAGCTCCTGCTGATTGCAGTCTAACACACCAAATCACCTCCAACTCAACCAACAGCTGGAAAACAGTGGTGTCAGGAAAGTGAAAACAGCAAAATAAGAATCTCCTCACTAGGATGAGGCTTCCTCAGGACTTGCCAGAGGAAGCCAAGGATTTCTTTCTTGCACTGAGAGTGGCAGGGAATGGGGACACCTGCACAGTGTTCCCTGTGGTACCCTGGGAAGGGGGTTTGCCCTGACACTCCCAGGTGAAAGCACAAAACTCTGCTGAGGAAGGGATTGCAGAGTGCATCACTCACAGGGAGTACTCACCCTTGGTCCAGGGGGTCCTGGAGGCCCAGCTGTGCCTTCTAGTCCCCTCACCCCCTGCAAAGCCAAATCCAGTCATTTACTAACAGGAAGATTCTAAGAGACCTCATCAGCAGTGAGATGCTTTTCCATGTGCTGCTTTTAACAGGAGCTTGCTAAAGATGGGTAAAAAAAGCATTTATCAAGCAGCAAGAAGGGCAGTATCTGTTCAAATTTGGCCAAACCTGAAATGATCCCATTTTTTTTCCCCAATCCCTCTGGCTTTGTGAAAAGACCATTCACTTCTGCACTGAGAGCACTGGGATGTTTTGGGTCTCTGCTGGGACAGTCCCAGCAGATTTTTAGGCACTCATGCATAAAACCACAGGGGTAAGGTGTTTTACCTTGGCACCTTGAAGTCCATCTCTGCCCGGAGCTCCCTGCACACCAGGAATGCCCTGTAAATCAGAAATGCTGGGTAAAGTCAGCATCTGATGGTCATTGCCCTATTCATCTTGTAACAGAGGACAGAGAGAAAGGTCAAAGGAAAAAAAGAGTTGTTCATTACACAGAGCAAAGACTGTTATCCCAGCTTTAATTCCATCATATCCAGCTTCCAGATAGGTCTATCTCTCTTACACCAAGTGACTCAGTTTCCCTTGGGAAAGTGATAGCATTTCAAAATGACAGACAGTTCCCAAGCAGACAAGAGCAACAACTTTTCAGACTTGAATTAAGTAGTTACTCAGAAAAAAAAAAGGGCAAATCTTTGGGACAAGTAGAAGGAGTGGTGTTCACCATTACCTGCATGCCAGGGATTCCAGTGTCTCCTTTCTCTCCTTTAATTCCTGGTGGCCCCTTGGATTAAAACAGAAGCACACAGTTGGGTGTGTGGCAGAACCCTTTAAGGCAAAGAGCATCCTGCTGCTCCACATCCATGTCCCAGGTTGTTCCTGCTCCCTGCAGTGTTCCAGGGTAATTTACAGCCACAGCATGTGCACAGGGATTCTGCCATCCCAGACATGTGGCAGCCCTGGCCACTACTCCCTGCCAAGCAATGATGATCACTGGAAAGAGAAATGCCTGAATATTCACAGAATATCCTGAGTTGGAAGGGACCCCACTGGGCTGCTGGAAATAAAAGCCCATTAAGGAGAGTCTGGACAAAAGCAGGCTTTGGCCAGAATGATTAAGTGCAGGGCCCTGTCAGCATAAAGCCCACTGATGGTCATCTCTGCCTCTGCAGCTGTTCAGCTGTTTGTGAGGGTGATGTAAACACAGAAATCACAGCATTGACACCCACTCCTGAGACAGGTTCTGACTGTGAAGAGTGAAGAGCGAGTGACAAAAACAGGCAATGGAAGAGGTCACATACCACAGGGCCCTGAACTGTGATTCCTTGGGAGCCTGGAGAACCTTGCTGGCCACTGGGACCTGCTGGTCCTACTTGTCCAGGTGGGCCTGGTTCACCCTGAAACCAAAGACAAGGAAACAATCCTAAGGGAAGGAAGTGGTTGGGCCTGCTCTCCTCATGGGCTGCACTGCACAGCCTGGGTCAGCATGAACCATCTACAGGACTGAAGATTAAATTGGGGCACTGAGGGTGTCTCTAGTAACCTCGGCTGCCTTTGTATTTTAGGTCCAAGATTTTGGTCCATCTTTCATGAGAGCAGACAGCAAAGCTGCCGAGGGTGCTTTGCAGAGCACAATTCACCTTGCCAAGCAGTTATTCCTGTTATTCAGGGTGGTCAGAGAGCAAAGGGAAACGCCCCTTAGCCCATTTCTGAGATCTATGTCCATTCTCATTCCTTCCCCCAAATCCTTCCCTGCAGCTGTGCTGCTTTCCCGGATGCCATCCCAAAAAATGGCACCAGTGGTGTGCTCTGGCTCTGCTCTGTGCTGATCCATGATGCTGTGAACACTTGCACCAGGGTTTGCTACAGTCCCCAGGGCTGGGGGATTCCAACCCAGCCATTCCTCCTGCCCACGTCAGGGCTGTGGGTCCCTCTCTGCCCCAGGGCAGTACCAGTGTGTCTGGTCAGGAGATCTGGCAGCACAAAGCCTGAGCCTGTCACAGCACAGCTGCTCTCAGAGGACATTGCTGACCATGTACAGTGCATTAATTCAGCACAATCAGCCTCATCATCTCAATCTCCAAAGCCCAATTGAGCATTTAATTAATATTAAGTGATCCCATCCTCCTCTATGTGTTGTTAAGACTCTGTTTGGGCTCAGCTTGGTGCAGTGAGATAATCTCCAGCCTAAGGACTCACCTTGGGTCCTGGCTCCCCCTGCTCCCCCTGAGGTCCTCTCCTCCCAGGGCTGCCCTGCCAGTGAGACACAAACAACATCATCACATTTATTGCACTGTAACCAGGAGCCTGGGGGACAGAACTCTGTGCACCTCACTGCCCCACACTGAAAGATGTTTCCTGCCCCACAGAGCTCAAAACAAATAGAGACAAGAAGAAAATTGATTGAGTTGTCCTGGAAATGTGGGAAAAGAAAGAAGAAAGTAACAGCCCAGTCCCTCCATGACCAGCATTGGGAACACAGCACTTATTCCCAGCAGAGAGAGATGAAGTTTCAGCCTGTTTAACCTCCCTCCCACTGCCTCTCAGTGGATCCATGGTGAGACAACATCTCATACACACATGGGAACACACTTGAGGAGGAAGAAAAGGGGTGCTCACATCTACATTCCTTTGGAACTCAGTTGGGTTTTACACTCTGACATATGCTGAGATCAGGGACAGACCTGGCTCTGGGAGACCTGGCTTAGCTCTGCCTCTGCCTGACTCTGGGTGGGGAGAAGAAACCAGCCTCCTGGCATGACCTCATTTTGTGTGAATTTTTGACATCTTAATCTGAACATTGCTATTCTTGAATCCAAAGAAAAAAACCCATGGATTTGAATTGAGAAGCACAGGCAGGGAAATTTGGGAAAGGTGCTTTCAGAAGTGCCCAGAAACTCATTTCAGAAGCCAGCTGGATCTGGTCAGACACACTCATTAAGGACAGTGATAAATACAAGGTGGGACATGTCTTGCCAACTGGAATTTTAAAAATAGCTGCGAGTGCTGTTGTAACTGCAGCAAATTACCAAGGGTTCAGTGGTGTGAGGAGAAGGTTAGGTGTCAAAACCCGATTTCCTCTAATGCTTTAAAGAGTCCTGCTCTTTAAGGAGTTGTCTGTGGAGATGCTTAAACCACAGGGCAATGCAAGCTGCTAATTATGCACTTAGGATATTGGAGCAAACTGTCAGTGGAGTGTGCTGTTAATTAAACTTCCACCGGAATGAGCAAGTAATTACTCTGCAATGAGGCACTCTCCTTGCATGGAACTGAACTCACAGCTGAACCACAGGTCAGTGCAGGAGGTGATCTGAGACCTCTCCACTTGAAAAAGGAGGCAAATATTCCCACTTATGGTTATTTTCCAGAAGAAAAGCACCTAGAGTGGTTCAACTGAGGTGCCCTGGACAGGCTATCAGGTTTCAGCTGGCTTGTACAAATCAAATATTCTTCCCCAAATTTTCAAAAAGCAAATTTTTTATAACTGCTTCCTAGTGTTTAACAGGAATATTTTCTCCTGGGATTTAAGCCCATGATAGCTTTCCTGCATCCATAATGGATAGGGCAGAATTTATGCCTTTTTTCCTGAGCACACTGCACATGTAATGGCTGTTTTCTCTTCCCCCCATTTCTTCAGGGTTTTCTTGCAAGCGACAGTCACTGAAGAGAAAGAGAGCTCTGGGGACAGACAGGATAGCAAAGTCTCCCCTTTCTCTTTACACTGTCCACCCACACAGGCACTTACAAGGCTCCAATTTAACACAGGATCCAGACAGGAAGATTTTTTTGGTGAGTTGTTTTTTTCCTTAAATTTACTGAGAGTTTCAGAGCCTCCAACCCATGAAATCTATGCAGACACTGAGGGTGACCTGTCCTCTTCTCCAAAGAGGATTAATGTGGAACCAGGCACTGCTCAGCCTGCTTCCAGCTGCAGCTGTTGCACTGCCAACTCTCCATCTCCCCATTTCATCACCATCCAAAATCCAAAGGGAAACTCTTGCCTTGCCCTGGAAGAGCTCCTTGAGTTACGATGAGAGGAAATGGCTGCAAGTTGCACCAGGGGAAGTTTAGATTAGACATGAAGATAAAATTTCTTCACCAAAAGGGCTGTCAAGCCTGGCCCAGGCTGCTCAGGACAGGGGTGGAGTCACCATTTCTGCAGGGATTTAAAAGGTGTGGATGTGGCTCTTGGGGACATGGTTTAGAGCTGGGCTTGGCAGCCCTGATTAATGGGTGGACTCAATGATCTTCAGGATCTTTTCCAACCTGAACAATTCTTTGATTCTAAAACCTCACGGAGCCCCAGGAGTGCTACCCATGTGCCCAACATTCCACAAAAAATGAAGCAACAGCAGCACATGCAATACATGGGCTGGGAGGGTGAACTTACAGGGGGCCCTGGGGGTCCTGGCAAGCCCGGGCGCCCAGAAGTGCAAGAACAGGCAGGAGCCAAGGTAGGGCAGGTGTCCTCATCCCTCTGAAATGAAACCAAGCCAAAAACAGTCATGAGCAGCTGCACAGCAAGAGCAGGATAGATCACAAGTACAACACTCAGTGTTTCAAAATTCAGTCTTTCACTTGAAGAAAAGCAGAATTTTTTTTCTACTCCACTGGGAGATTTTTGTGAGTAATCGAGTGCTTTATTTTTTCTGTTGAATAACTAATGTAGACAAAAAAAAACTATGAACCAGCCCTGCCTGCAATGTGCAAAACACATATTGGAAGACAATTTTCTCCTTTCTACATATTTATACACCCCACATAGCAGCTCTCTGTGTTGAGAAGAGAAGTGAAAGGAAGAGTGGGGGACGTTGTGCCTCGGGGCTGAGATAGCAGCAAAACTGTAGGACTGCCAGGGCTCTTGGATGAGGTCGTGACAGGAAAAATATGTACTGCACCAGGATTGGAAGTTTTCACTCTTTTTGAAGCAAACACAGTTTCGTTTAAGAAGAAACACACTGATGTTATTCCCAAGAGGAAAAAAAATGCTTTCCCTCTCAAGTCTATCAAAATCATTCGCATTGTCACTTTTTGTCATGTATTTAGTGCCATGGACTTGTCCCATCCTCCTCAGTTTCCTGTCAATGAGCAGAGCAGTGCACCTTCTCTTACCAGTGCAGGGAGATCACAGCATCTGTCCTGCTCTGCCCCCACACTGCTGCACAAGATCTGCAGAGACTGCAGCTGGAACTGGGTGAAAAAAAAAGAGTTTGATAAGAAAGTAGCATAGGTTCCCACCACCCATCACCAAATCTTATGAAGTTGAAGTCATAAAAATAATCTTCAGGGATTATTTGACAGGACTCTTCTGTGTGATCCCAATTATAACTGTACCCCAAAAAAGCCACAACATGAGAACTGCCCCCAGACTGAGTGTTCCACAAGTCCTCAGGCCTCTGTCTTGCTGAGCAAGCCAACAAAGCAGCTTCACATCACGTCTCCAATTTACTCACAGCCCTGCAAGAGCAGCAGGTTCTCAACTAATTGGGCTTCAGCACCACCAGAATGTGAAAGCAAACTTTGATTTGCTCCCCTTGGGGGCACGGGGAGAAGGGTAAATGTGGCAGCAGCATTTCCCAGGGCAGGGATGTGATCCTCTCCACAGAAACCTCAACCAGTCTCTCACTGCCTCCCTCGCAACAGCCACATCTTCCCATTCTGATTAACAAAAAAAGCACACACTGCACAAAGCCAAACAAAATAATGAGGCAGAGATTAATTTTTGTTGCCTTGACACCGTTTCTCTTTTTTTTTTTCTTTCTTTCACTCCATGCATTTAACAAGGAGAGAGCTGTACAGCCCAGGGAGGGTTACGGATACAAATGAGCCCTGCAGATCAAGTGGCATTTAAAGATTTCTTAAATTAAATAAGGTTCCATGATAACCAATAATGAGGCACTCTGTCTTCTCAAGGACAGCAGAGCTGTGGAAGATGTGAAATGTTGCTGTGCTTGAAAGGCAATGGGAGTAGGGATGGCACAAGGCTGTTTATTATTTGGCCAGACCTGTCTAGCTGAGCTGCTAGAAGAGAGAATTTGGGAGGGACAAGGAAAGCACAGATTCCTGCCTTGATGGCCACAGGCTTGTGATCAAATTGCCAGAGAATTTATTTAGGAAACAAGTAAATACTGATTGAACACACTGTCCCCTGGTTTGTTACACAGCAGACTCCATTTCTTTCAGGCAATTCCACTTTTTCCTGGGTGTGTCCCAGACCTCTGCCTCGCAGTTTGCAGTTGGGGATGCACATGGGACAAAGTGGTTTTATGGTGCTGTTTTGAGGCAAGGGGAGTTATAAATCACCTGAGGAGCCATTTTCCCTAGGACTTCTAGATCTAAAAGCAGGGCCAAGGAGGAAGATCTTCACATCAGTAGTGAATGATTTCCTACAGCCCCACTAGAACCTTGTGAGTGATGAACTTGCCACTGATTCTGCACATAATTAACACTCCTGCTTTAGGGAGTAAGAATGGAACAGACAGACAGAAAAAGGGTGGTTTTGCCCTGGGGACTGTGCACAGGCCAGGACACCAAGTCCACATCCCCCTTTCCTGTCCCCTTGCAGGGAGCAGCTATGAGGACATACCCACAGGCCAGCACTCACTGCTGGGTTGGGTTTTTTTTCCCAAGTAGCAGCTGATAAAGAGCCTCTCTACTGGAGATTATTTTCCCCTCATTTGTATTCAGATAGACACACTGGAGACGGAGGCACACCCAGTTCTGCTGCCTTCAGCCACCAGCATTTCCCAACACTGCTCTGTGTGGCTGATGTGCCCAAGTTTCCTTGCAGAAGCCATCCCAAACCCTCCTGTCTGCTGCAGCACCTCAGTGCAGGAGCTGTGCTTCCTCAGCCTGGGGGATGCAGCCAGCAGAAGGCTCCTCTGGGTCACACTCCTGCTGCCACCCCCATCACAGTCCCCACGCCAAGGCAGGAGGGACAAAAACGCTCTCCCAGTGCTGGACAAGCTCATTAACCCCACAGGGACCACAGCTGTGCATCACAGCAGTGCTGGCAGGCGCTCAGGTGAGGGTGATGTGACACTCCTGCCCGTGTGCCAGCCCAGCACTCACCGGCACGGAGCCGCTCCGGGGCCCTCTGGTCCGGGTCACTTTGCCCAGCATGATGAAGCCGGCGGTGGAGACGCTGCCCATGGTGCTGATGGGCTTCTCTGCAATTTTCTTACAGTCCACGTAGAGCTTGGCCTTGAAGTGGCTCACGGCCACGTGTACCTGGGCAGCAGGTGGGAAAAGCCGTGTTGGAGCTCTGTGGTGGGATGAGGGAGTGTCCTACTGACACCCTGTCACCTTCTGTCCCATCCCCAGCCTGCTGCTGGCACGGGCTCGGTGTTCTTAGTGAGTGAATGGACGGAAGGGGCTCAGGAGTAAGTTTTATGTGCTTTCCCCTGTCGATCCCCTCAGCTCTCCTTGGGAGAAGCCTTTTTGGAGCTGGGTAATGAACCTGCCCACAGATACCCACGGAAAGAGCTCGTTGCTCGTTTGGGTGCAATCCCTTTGCTATGAGGGCATGGATAGCCAAAAACCCCACCCTATTATGAGCGATAAAGTGGCTTTCTCACAAGGCTGAGTTCTCTTTTACTTTCATCCAGAACTAAACGGTTACCAAAATTCTAAATTCTAAAAAAAAAAAAAAATAAAAAAAAAAATAAATAAAATCAATTTTTCCTGATCATAAAGACCTAAAAAATACCTCAGTTTTTGGAGTCTGGGGAAAAAGGGAAAAATCAATATGTGGAAATCATATTTTGATTATGAGATCCACCTAAATTCTTTACAATTATGAATTTCAGCGTATCAAAGAGGTTGGCCACTTCCCTGGCAATCAGGATGCAAAGCATTTGGATGATCACCCCTCGGTTTGAATGATATTCCCTGACCAGAGTGAGACCATGAGCAACATTTCTCCCTCTCTTGGTAAGGACCTTATGAAAGCTCCCATAGAATATCTTCTTCACATCCTGCTCGTCAAAGGAGACTTCCTGTAAATCAGCCTTGTAGTCATGATTGAAATAGGTCAAGGATTTCTTACTGGCTGCAGGGAAGACAGGACAAATAACAGCTTAGAAATTGATTTCACATGTATTTACAGTAGTAAATAATTAGGCTTAAACATGGGGGAAGATTTCCTATGTTATCAAGAAGTACTTCTAAACAATGGAAAAAATATGTAAAAATAAAGAATATGCTACAAGTAGAATAAAAAATGAACACATGCCTTTCAATTGCACTGGGCAGTGTTTTAAATGGGAGGTTGGCAGCCACGACAAAGCTTCCAAAGGAAACCATTCAAACATTCCAAGTGAGTTCCGCTGCTCGCAAGATGTAGGGAAGCACCGGAATTTAATGTATTTAGCAAGAAACCTTACAGTCAAGGTTGACACCCAGGAGAGGCTGGAAGTCCTCGTCTGTCACCTGCCACACAGCAAAGGGCTCCTTGGGGGTGTCGGGCAGGAGGCGCAGCAGGAAGACGATGGTGTGCTCAGGTGGGATGGCAAACAGGTGAACGTCACTGGAATGACACAAAGCAAGGGAACATTGGTGATTTAAACCACCAGGCAACATCCTGCAGCCTCATCCCAGTGTTTGCTGGGCAAGGGGGCTTGGCAAAGCTCTGCTCCCTGGAGATGATGGTGGTACTAACAGAAAGAGCCTGGATGTGCTGAACTCTGTGGTGAGTGATGAGCACCTTCTCCTCGTGCCTGGGGGATGCTCAGGTGGAGCAGTTGGTGTCAATCCATCAGTGCCAGAGCTGCCTCGGGTAATGCCAAGCCACAGCGAGCACAGCCTCAAAGCTTTTGAGATGAGAGCTCAGTGGAGGCTTACTGAACATCCCTGCCAGGTTCCAAAGCACTCCCCCAGGTCTGCTCTTCAAGAAGGAGGAATGGTTGCCATATATCATGGGGTAAATCTTTAAACCTTGGCACAAAACTCTTGGCTTAGGGACATGGTTTAGTGGCAGACCTGGCAGCATTAGGGTAATGGTTGGACTTGGTGATTCTCCCAACCTAAATGATTCTATTATCCTAAATCAGCATAAATGCCCTTCAGGGATAAGCACTGAGCCCACAGAAAAGCCTCCTCTGGGTCCCCACATCCCAGCTGCAGGATTTAGGCTCAGCAGCAGTGAGAGGATACAAGGCAATAAGGGAAGGTCAAATTGGTTTTGCCTGAAACGTGCCTGTAATCTGAAACAGGACACATTGGCATGGCATAAACACAACCCATCAGGCATCTTTTCAGGACTGATTCATAAATAACACAAGTTTTTTTCTTTCTCTCTCAGTTTCTGAAGGTTAGTGTCCTTGGAAAGGCATCTATAAAAGCTGAACAAAAGGATTTGCCCATCATTTCCTGAGTATTTGGACCAAAGGGTTCTCTGAATCTCCCCCACTCTGTTTACTCTAAGAAGCTTTGCTTCTTTAGCTAAGATTAAGAGGAGTCAGTGGCTCAGTAATTAGGCTTTAAACAAAGTAGCAATGAATGTCAGGAGTCGGATCACTCCTGATTCATAATCATAAAAAGGGAATGAGGTCACTGGAGCTGCCTGGCTTGCTTGGGACCCTGTGGAGAAGCTTCATATGCAACAGAATGGGGTCAAGGCACAACCCAGAGCTAATGGTTATTCCCTGAGAGCAGCTATGAGAGTGATATTTTCTAAAGCAAAGATCTCTCTCCAAACCAGAGGTATTTGGGAGAAGGGATTGAAGATGAAAATGTGACCTCAAACTGCCATCCCTGAAGTGTAGGTGGCTGTGGACAGAATGCCTAAAGACTGCTGCAGTGTCCATGCATGACGTGATCCTCATGTCCATCACAGCAACTAAAAAGCTGGGCAAAAGTGATTTTGTATAGACCAAAAACAGCACTGTGAAAATGTATAACAAATACTATTGTGTCCCCTTAATTTCTACATGACAACTCATCTTGAAGAAAGTCAGGGGTTATTTATGAATACATTAAGTAAAAACCTTCTGGCTATTTTCTCAATCTACCAGTAGTTTGATTTAGCTCATCATGTTTATAATTTCATTTGGAAGTTGCCAGCAGGGCTACACCATTCCTCCCCAAAATGACCTTCCTCTGCCATGCACATGGCATGAGGCTGAGGATGGCAACAGCCAAGCTCTGCTCTGACCTGGTCCTCTGGGTGAGCTGAATGTCCCTGAAGAGGGTGAAGGTGCGGGAGCCGCTGAATACAAAGGGCTCCATGGCCACGCCTTTAATGGAGGAATATTCCTTCTCCACTAAGCCAAAAACTTCCATCATATCAAATCCTGGAACACAGGAAAACAGAGAAATCAGTGGTTAGGCAGCAGGGCAAAGGAAGTGTGTTTGAAGAGCAGGTTGAATTAGCAGAGAGAAGGCGACAGGGGAAAATGCCCTTCATGACACAACATCAGCTCGAGTGTACCCTTCAAATGGCAGCCAAGGGAAACAAGATTGTGTGCACATTTTTTGTAATCTCCTCCTCTTGAAGGTGAGTGCACAAAAGATGGAGACTTTCACAATTGTGTTTTCAAATCTTCAGAATGAAAAAAAAACCCAAAGAGAAAGATGTTACTCCAACGATTTCTTCCTTTCAACTACACACAAAGTATTATCTTCAAAAGGCATGGAATCAGTCCAGTAATTGCTAGCAGAGAGAGAAAATGATTTCTACTCTGAAATGCTTTATGTGTAAGAGCCAGAAAAAAAAATAGGAAAAAACTTTAAAATACAAACTTTTCCATTTCTCTCAATTTTCAGGAGACACCCAGGGCTGACCTGTCTTGTGTGGGCTACAGAGATTTTCCTCTGATACCTCTGCCATCTCCTCTGGCTCATGCAGCTTCATCTCTCTCCCCTAGCTCATCATTAAAGCTCCAAGTCATTTTCATTTCAGTTTTCTGTTCAGTAAGACAAGATGTCACTGTTTGGCTTCTGTTTATCTGAGTTTGCAGCAGACTGGGATGAAGGAGATGGTTCCTTCTTTAGCAAATGGAAGGGCTTCATTTCAGTGTGATGCTTTCAGTCTGAATTCCCTCACCCCTTCACCATTCACAATTTTCTGCAGTTTCTTGTCTTGAGTTTTTATTTCGCCTGGGGGTTGGCCCGGGGTGCCTTTATTTTTTTTTTTTCCATATCCCAGCAGTACAAGGGAGTTTACCAAAATAAATGACCTACTTGAGGACTATTTATCTCTGGTATGGAGCTTCTGACACTGAGACTTCTTTTAAAATGCACAGGAAGAGAAGGCTTGAGTCACAATTAAAAAAGCATTGAAATATAAACCCATTATTATCACAGAGTCATGGAATCTTGAGTTGGAAGGGACCCTAAAGATCATCTAGTTCCATGGGCAGGGGTGTTACCTGCAAGATCAGCTTGCTCAGGGCCACATCCAACCCAGCCTTGGGCAAAGGTGCAGTGACTCAAATTCAGCTGCAGCCAGCCCCTCAGTCTCACCTGCAACTCAGAACTCTCTGGCAGGGAGGTGATGCCCCTTTCTAAGCACAACTCCTTCCTTTCTCAGGAAGAAACACTGGCAACAAACCCAGCAGCACAAACAGCTCTCATGGCACAGACAGGAGAAAGGGGAAATTCCTGCCCCAGGAAAATCCATCACCCTGGGTGCAGAGAGCTCCTCTGGAGGATGCACAGGGGATCCCGGGGACACACTGAGAGGTTTAGAGTTTGATAGGCTGAGGAGCCTCTGTGAGTTAAGAGTTCAAATCCTCTTGGAATTCAAAGGCTGTTTGAAGCTTCACCTCCTTAAGGCTGGTGAAAATCCTGGTGTTGAGCACTAACAGCCCAGAGCACGAGCTGCTGGAGCAACAACTCAGATACTGCAAAATATTCTTCTACCTGATAAAAGATATCTTCCAGTTTTGGTTCTCACACTTCTCCCCTTTTCCTTGGGGCATTTTCCCTACACTCAGCTCCTGCATATGTCTCCAAATCAAGGCCAGGCAGTGTTTTCAGCCACAGCCCAGCAGCATCAGGGCTTGGATCTGCTACTGTACCTCTTATGGAACCTTCCGTGGAGGAGATGGCGGGGCAGGCTGTGAGAACAGAATAAAAGGGGAAAACTATTAGAGGGAAAAAAAATACACCAGGGGATTATGGAATCAAAATGAACACAGTTCCTTTAGACAGAGCAAAGGAGAAACATAGCAAAACTTAGAATATTCTGGAGCTTCATTCAGAGCTTGGACTTTAACCTTGTTTATATGTATGTATATGGAGAAAGAGAGAATTGCTGTTTATGCAAACATAAAAGTTGTTTCCTGGCTTGCCTATCACCAAAATAAAAATAGTGTCTTTCATCATCAAACATCTCCATGATCACTTTCTTTTGACTAACTCACCTGGCACCTGATGATATGAAATACAAGAGAGCATCATTTTTGGCAAGTTTTTTTTTAAAAACAGACATCAAAACATTTATTTTTCTTTTAACATTGCTTTAGTAGTGTGGTAAAATAAAGATATAAGCAGTTTCAAATTTTGTACCCATAATCAAAAATACACACACCAAAAAAAATGTATCTCAACTTGAGAGTCTGGCTTTTGATTTCTTTCAGAAAACACAGAGAGTTTTGAAAAGTTTTGCTGTTTGTCCTTCAGAAATCCCCTTGATGAACCCTCTGAGATGCCAGAGGATGAAAAGCAAGACCAGAGAAGAGATGGGGATGTGAAGATGTACCATGAGGCACCAGGGCTACCAGCCCCTGTTTAAAGGCTCAGGTGAAGGGGTGGTTTAGAAAACAGCTCCTGAATGCTATTTTCAATCTCCTGCTGCCATGTAAATGCCAGGCCATGGATGCCAGGTGGAGCTGGGACAAAGGGAATGCTTGATGCAAAATGAGAAATGTCCCTGAAAAGCAAGGACCCATGACAGGATGAGCTGTTTCACAGAGGGTTTTCTCAGTCATCAGGATAATAGAATCTAAGAGATCATTGTGCTGAGGCTTCACCATAGCCTTGCCATTCTTGCATCAATGCCATTCCCTACCTCAGCAGCAGCCTTATGTTTGTAAAATGTGTAAAACATTTAAAGGAGGTGACTTGCTTGCCCCAAAAGACCTGAGATTCCTAAGCCTGTAAGAGTTTCAATGCCATTCCTCACTGTGAAAAAAGGGCACCCAAACCTGTGACTCTGATGGCCACAGGACCACTAAAGCCAGGATTTAAACCACAAAGACTTACAAGGTGCTGTGACCTCTGTTGTTCCAACTGATGCTTAATTTTTTATATACCATAATTCCTGTAGAACTGTGTGTAAAACTATTGAAGGGATCTATGGAAATCCATTAAAAAATCAGTTTCTGAAACTTGAGCCTTGCAATGCTGAGCCTGACCAGCCCTTGCATGCAGGACCTTCAGTCTATACACTGCTCTTTCCCTTCCCCTTCCAGAAACCAACTCTTCTGAATCTTAGAGTATGGTTTGGGTTGGAAGGGACCTTAAAGCTCATCTCATCCCACCCCCTCCCACGGGCAGGGACACCTTCCACTATCCCAGGTTGCTCCAAGCCCTGTCCAGCCTGGCCTTGGACACTTCCAGGCATGAGGCAGCCACAGCTTCCCTGGGCACCCTGTGCCAGGACATCACCACCCTCCCAGGGAAGAATTACTTCCTAACATCAAATCCAAACCTGCTCTTTGTCAGTTTGAAGCCATTCTCCCTTGTTCTATTATTCCACACCCTTGTGAAAAGTCCCTCTCCAGCCCTCTCAGAACTGAAGCATGGTGAATGAAAAACAAAAAAGAAATTATCCCAAAGCAGGCTGTAAACTTTCCCATTTTCCAGGCATCTGACTTTCTTGTTTGGGAGTCAGTGAGCTCATTCTGACCCTTGCCCAGGTCCCAGGGTCTCTCTTGCTTACAGCCCTGGCAATTCTCCCCTCCTTCCCAGCTGGTGGCACTGGGGTTGCTCACAGCTCTTTGATCAGGCGCTGCTCAGCTTGTGTGAAGCCTCTCAGAGTCAGGGCAAGGATCCCTGACACTGGCAGTTTCACTTCTGCTTTGAAGGTTTTTCCCTAGACTTTCCAGCCTAAGATTCCTGCTGTCTTGTTATTTCCTTTGGTTTTTGTTTTTCTCTCCAGCCCAATGCAGTTATTCACTGTTCAATGATCATTCACTCCTGCAACATCAGATCATTTCTCTCAAGAATTTGGTTATGTATCAATATTGGAGCCTTTATTGCACATCCAGCTCTTTTCCCAGCATTGTTACATATTGTCTCTCCTTCTTCAAAAAAAAAGGTACTTCATAAAACATAAAGAATTTAGCATTTCTTCCATTGTCTTTTCAGTTATCATAGCCAAACAGTTATATTAAATTCCACAAGGTGACTCATCAGCCTTTTGAGAGGTTGTTTTCTGCTTGAAAGTTCACAGGACTTTTCCACTGTGATCTGAACACCTCAATAACACCTGAAAACTTAATCTGGTATGTCCTTTGTTGGCTATAAACTGATTTTTTTTTCCTTCTAAGCTGCCTCATTCTTCAATCTTGACTTCACTCAATAAATTTTAAAACTGAAATTTTGCTTGGAATAGTTTCAAATAGTCAGGAAAAACCAGCACTGCCACAATATCTGCATTCTGATACTTACTTATTAAAAACTTTTTATAACCCCATTAATTCAACATTTCTCACTAATCCATTTCATAGTTTACTTTCTATCAGCTATGAGAGCATATGCTCATTAAATTTAATAAGGGACTTTACAGGGAATTTTAATTTAAAACATGTCACACTTCCCTGCACTACATTTTGGTCAAGTTGTGCAGAAGTCCTCTAAAATACTGTTGGTCTCTTTACTGAGCCTGATGTTAAGAAGTTCTGTGGTTCCTGCTTGTCCTTGGATTGTCCCCAGGGGCATCTGTCAAGAGCTGATGCAGCTCCTGCTGCTCTGCAGAGCCCACACTGAGCTGTTTGCTCCTGAATTACAAACCAACAACAGCAAAGCAGGACTTCAGAAGAGATGATTTACCCTCTGTTTTAGGTGGGATGAATCCTCGGATGGACGGGAATTTAGACAGCACTGGAGCTGAAAGAGAAAGCAACCACAGAATCAGAAAGTTGGAGGAGACATTAGAGATCATCAAGTCCAACCTTTGACCAAATACTCAAACCACACCAGGAAGGGCCACATCTGCTCAGTTTTTAACACCTCCAGGGAGGGTGACTCCACCACTTCCCTGGGGAGCATTTTCCAATGCTTAACCACTCTTTCAGTGAAGAAATGTTTCCTAATGTCTGACCTGAACCTCTCCTGGCCCAACCTGAGGCCATGCCTGAGCTCTGTTATCCAAGATTGTGATGCCAGGCTCGAAACCCAAAGAGCCACCAGCCCTTTGCATTCATCCCAGAACTGTCAATAACTCAGAGGAGCACAGAAAGGGGGCAGGATTTTCACTTTTCAAGGCTGATATTCTACTGCTGAGCAAAACCCTGGCTTCAGGCAGAGCCAAGGCAAGTGAGGCCATGACTGTCCCAGCAGAGGTGCCTCGAGTGACAGACGGAGGGCGATGGAGAGGAGCTCGTTCCAGCTGCTCCCTGTACCTGTCCGGCCCGTGGTGGAGGTGCTCTCGCTCTCCCCCGTGTAGTGGATGGCAGAAATGGTCACCTTGTAGGCTCGATCAGGCTGCAGGGACTGCAGGCTCACACTGCTGCTTTTGCCAGGAGCCATGATCTACAACGGGGGGAAAAAAGATCCTGGTGTTTGAGGTTCTCATTCCAGCTCTCACTCACAGCCCAGAGCTAGGTGGGGCTGACTCCTGGGGTGTGAGGCTCAGAGCAGCATTCCTGCTTAGATCAGCCCAAAAGCTTGGCTGTGTGTTGCTGTTGGACCAGCAATGGCCACAGGAAAAGCATTTTCCCATATAAAGACCCCAATATTCCCCACAGAAATGCAGCAGAAGTGCCTTATAACAGGATTACCAAGCTGTTTCAGTAGGGAATCTTTTAAAAGAATTATATTTAACCTCCCTAAGCCAAAGAGGCAGAAGGTTTATCCCCCACCCCTCTGCCTCCAAGAATTCCCTCCCCAGTTCAGGGAGCAGAGAAAGCTGTGGTATTAGTGGCTTTGATGGAGAAAAATATCTTAATTACAAAAGAGTCTCTGTTTTCAACATTCTGTTTACAAAGCAACACATCAGCAAGAACAGATTTGGTTTTGAGCCTGATATCCTAGTGGCAAACCTGACTGGAGTGAGCAGAGTTCCTCTGGTCCTATTGTCCCCACGGGCCACTGGCCCAGTGTCTGTCCCCACAAAGCAGCTGCACACTCACAGTTTGCTGGGCAGCAGCATCAGAAACAGGGCTGTAGGTGATTTTGTAGTGCTGAACTCGGCCATCGGGAGGGGTCCAGTGCACCTGGAGGCTGCTGGGGGTCTCGGAGGTGATGAAGAGGTTGGTGGGTGGGCTCCGGGAATCTGTGACAGGGATGGAAGGTGAGCAGCACAAAAAGCAGGCAGAAATCTCTGTAAATGGAGCCAGCAGTGTTTGCTTCCAGGCTCTGAACGCCTCAGCACTCTGCTGTGCAGGTAACCAACACTCAGGGCAGACACAGACATCCTGAGCACCAGGCAAGAGGGAAAATAGATTCTGGAGGAATGAGGATTGCCCAGGTGTGACACACCACAACTCAAATATTCAGCAACTTCAAGCCTAGGACACAGGAAAAATTCTTGGAAAGGTGAAGGAGTCCTGGAAGCACAAGGCAAAGAGACCCATTGTACACATTGTGAGCAAACACCAAGGCTGCTTGAACTGGAACTGGATTTCATCAAGCTGGACAAACAGCTTTACTGGCAGTTAAACCTGGATCGCACATCAGCCTTAATCCATGATAATTTCTAATATTTTTCAACTTTTTCTGCTTTAAAATTACTCTTAAAAAAATCCCAGAGCATCCAGCACGCCAGAGTTCTGTTTACAGCTTCTGACACCAACACCCACAGCCCTGGAATGGGTCACACACGGTGCCTGAGCTACTCCCTGTTCTCTGGCCCTGTCCTGGGATGGATGGATTCCAAACAGGTGATGGGCTGAGCCAGACAACCAGAAAAGAGTTTGCCAGAGACCATAGCTGGGCAATTTTTAATTACATAAATGTATTTCTTTCCCTGGGGTCCTGCTGTGCAGCAAACTGGATTTGACGACAGAGGCTCTTATGCTGGAGGGATTTCTCTGAGCAGAGGCTGAGAGGGAGGAAGGGAAAGGCAGAGGGGGCTAAATCAGTTCAAGAAGAGACTCAAGAACATGGGGTCATCTGCTCCTGGGGCATTTCCAACTGTAAAAGCATGTGTCTGTCCTTAAACTCATGCTGGTGTGAAGACACAGAAGTTCAGGGCAGAGAAAAAGAAGAATTTATTCAGAAGACACTAAAAATGATGGGTGAGCCCTGAAGACAGCCAAAGAAACACACTAAAGTGATGAGGTTTTTATTCTGCACTTTTCCTGTAAGGATGTTCTGCCCACCCAGCAAAGCCTGGGGTGACCTTAAAGCACAGGTTGAGTAAAGATCATTTGTATCTTCATTGATCCTCCTTCCCTTTTGTTTATAAAATGAGCTTACTTTTACTGAGGCTGAACCGAGATGGCAGCAGCTGAATCAGGCTGGAGGTGTTGCTGTGCACCACCAGCAGGTGAAACAGAGAAGAAAACAAGAGTTAAGTCACTTCAGCAGCACTTTTATTAGTCAGTGATGTATCTTTGCTGCCTGCACTGGCTCCTTCCTTCACCTGAGGTAAGGGGAGACTGCTTAAGTGAACTTTAAATGGAGAGTTAGGGGAAGTCTTTAGAGCCAGGTTTATTCTGGAAAGCCCTCAGGCCTGGCAGGATTTGATGGCATGGATCTGACAGATGGGACAGGCCAGCTCCTGAAGCTGCCCTGGAGGATAGAAGCCTCTCTGCCAGCAGCTGTGTCTTTGTTTACCTCTTCGACCTCTGCTCCTCCACAGGAGCAATCCCTGTGTGCTCTCAGGTCTAACCAGCATCACATGCACACAAATACACAAATAGGAATAAAATCCTGGGCCCCACTCCACCAAAATGCTCACCTACAATGATTATTATATATTATCTACGAGCCATGTTTTTTCCTGCCATGGGTTGTGCCTTCATTCCCACATTTCAATCTCTTTTATTTGCCATGCACACTCTGCTAGGAAGAGCTCACTGAGGAGCTGGATAAAGAGATTTCCCCATAGCTTAGCTGGAGGAGCAGGGCACACAAGCACTTTGTAAAACACTGCAGTGCAAAGCCAGCCAGGGTGGCTGAGCCCAGTTGCAGCAGCACTTCCCATCCAAACTGCCCTCTCCTTGTCCTTCAGGACTATCAAGGGACCCTTTTCTTTTGCTCAAGTTCTTTTTCCCCACCCTGGATGAAAGATCTCTCCCTCAGTACAAAAGAAGGTCCTTGTCTGCTTCTCAGCAGGACCAAAGCCACCCCTTCCAGCATTTTCCAAGGATCACCATTCAGCAGCACCTCCATGTCCCAGCAGATTCCTTCAGGAAAGCCTCATCTGCACTCCCCTGGGCTGGCTTGGAAGGTTTGTGTTTGAAGTACCACTGAGGTTGTTTATTAGTATGACAAGTGATCACTCTGAAAGCCTTTGGTCAAGGATAAGGACTTTGCTACACTTGACAATTCATAAAACAGACTGAAAGGAGAGCTCAACTCAAAGGAGAATTCAGGCTAAATATAACAGAGAGAAAAAAAGAAGCATCAGAACCGTGGGTAAGCAGCACAATTTGACAATTTTGTTGTTTGTGGGAAATACATCAGCATGCTTTTGCTTCTGCTCTGCCTCTTGGAAAGTCTGCAGGGAAAAGTTTGCTAACTGGGTTACTGAAAAATAATCCCAAACTTTTTTTCTTTCCTCTAGTCAAAACAAAGAATTTTAAAAAATCCAATTTCTCCAAGACAAGAAGGGATCTGCACCATATCAATGTCTCCAAATTTTCTTTTCCAGCTAAAGCTACTCACTGATTTTGAGTTCATAAAATGACAAATCTCAAACCAGAACTTTAAAACAAGTTTTTTTCCTACCAGGAAGATGAGTGACCTCATCCCAGTCCTTCCAAATGGCACATCAGAGTGATGGGTGTTGTTGGTTTTTACAAGAGGATGGCTTTTCTGGTGACCTGTATTTTGTGAGGCGTTGGTGTCTGCAGGGTCCCATGAATGTAACACATTTGGTCTCAAAATGGGGCTTTCAGGTGAGACAAGAAGCACTACTGGCCCTGAATAAAATGAACTTGAGTGTTTTTACCTCACCCCAGAGGCAGAACTCGGTTCCATTTCACAGAACCATGGGCAAAGAGCATTGCTCTGACCTGGCAATTTTTTCCCTTGACCTTCAAAGAAGAAAGTATTCCAAGGAGGCTGAAGGACAGGGAGAGAATCTTGTGTTACCACTTCCTGCTGAGTTTCACTTTGCCCTTAAACTGCAGCATTTCTTGGAAACTCTACCAAGATATTTTTAAGAAAAACTTCATGACTTGACCTATCCTTACATGAAGGGATGTTGCCAAGAGAGAAAAAGAGAAAAGCAATGATGAAAGCAAAAGAAAGCACTTCCTCCCTCCCACAGCCTCCTCTAGCACACACTTTTGGTATTGTTCAGCACAGCCTGATCAATGCTGTTCACCACCTAGCAACCCAAAGTCTGCCATCCTGAGGAGAGCCAGAGAGCTTTCATCACTGTTTCAGCCCTCAGAATTTCATTCTATAATGAAAATTACGGGGGAGAAGGCTCAAAAATCAGACCAAGAGGTCTGGGTTTTCAGATGACACCAGAGATTTCCGTGCTGTGTCTGAATGAGTTGTTGTCCGCCAGCTCTGAAGGTAGATTAACATCACTGGACATCCTGACCAGGAACAGTACAGGGCAGCAGCTTTTGCTGGAAACACTGAAGATGTGATATATAACTATATCCCAGGGGTTCCCAGAGTCCTGCCTAGTGCCACATCATCCCATACTCTCATTGCTCAAGCCTTCAGCAGTTTTCTGGCATCCCCAAGTTTCCCCTGACCTGCCCCAGAGCAGCACTGGGAATCACCAGCCACCCCTCCTGTGCCACTTCTCCTCTGTGGGCACTTCTTACTTTAAACACTAGAAGAGAATTAGCATCAAACATTGATTTCACTGCAAACATTGGCTGGGAGCAGTGTGGCAGTGTCCTGACTGCTCCTGCAAAGGGACCAGCAGCTCCCAGGCACTGAACCCTGTGCTGCCTGCCCAGCTGCACACCTGGCTTCCTGGAGAATTCTATTTTCTTCGTGCAGAAGGCAGAGCCTGACAATTCCCAAGGCTCCTGCACAAGGACAGCAGCTGACAAGCAGAAATCCAATTGCTTTCCCTGACCTGCTAGGATGCCAGCAGCAGCAAGGACTGGCTTGTGCAAATGTGCCTAGAAGGGCAATGTCACGTGCCATTTTGTTGGGCTGGGAGAGCTCCTCTGACACTTCATAATTCATAGCTTAAAACATAGTAATTAATTTTCCTACAGCCTCCAAACAGCTCTAATTGTCCTCTTATCATCATGTGTCAGTAGGATGCTTGCTTTTCTTTTCTCTTTGTCAGTGTGCAGCTCCAAGGTACTTGTCTGAGGTAGTATCCTATAAAAAATGGTTTTATTATTTATTATTAATAAAACCTGAGCTTCTTATTCCAAGATTACCATTTACTTCAAGCTTCATCAGCTCAACATCAGCCTAAATGAGTTTATCTTGCAGAGGAGGACGAGATCTGAGAGGGGAGGGAGGACTGCTGGTGTTGAAGGGATTGTGTTCCATTCACTTCCCACAAAGCCATTTTCCAGGCAATATTAATTACCAGGACCTCTGGGAGTGCCACTTTTTAACCTCATATCCTGCCTGTACAAAGCCAGATTTAGATAATGCTTCCAAGGCAGAGTGTGCCTGCAGGATTGCCTCCCATATTTGTAAATGCCCTCGGTGAGGCACAGCTCAGCAGTGACAGAGCTCAGGAAATCCTCACCCTCCCTACAGGCAATATTTTATTAACAAGAACCATTCCTTCGGCAGCACAGGGACACGTTCAGCTGAATTCATTTCCATCCATGCCCTACACTGAGGCAGGGCAGGGAGGAAATGTATTCTACATGGAACTCGTGCAAGGATTATCAGTTGCCTCCAAAATGCACCAGCCTGATGTGATTGTCCAGCCTCTTGTTCTCAGGAAAGACTGAGAACATTTTCAGACAGAAGCCTAAACATCTTTAGCTTTTCTCAGACATTTGGGTTTGTGTTTTCAGAGCTGGAGGTGACCAGTCTGAGCTGCAGGTGTGTGCTGAGCTGCGAGGGATGCCCTGCCCTGTTTGTCATCCCTGGGCTGTGGCTGCCAGCAGTGGTCACTTACTGGTCCTGTGGTGAACAGAAACGGTGTCACTTCGAGCCCCATCTTTGTAGTAGGCCCAGATGGATATTTTGTAGTCAGTGTTCTTCTGCAGGCCAGGCAGGACGGCTGAGGCCACATTTCCAGCCAGGGAGAGCTGCAACAGGGGAGGAAAGGAGTCAGTGCCACTGCCAGGCATCCCCAGGCTGCTTCATGCCACCCAAGTGACTGCCCCTAGGCACAGATGAGTCAGCACCAGGCTCTGGGACCAAAGTTTACTGTTTGGGGTTGCACATGTGTAAGCAAAGGCAAAATTCAGCTGTGAATAATGCAGAGCAGGTGCCTGTGCATGGCAGCCCAGTTATCATCAGCAGCTCCTGCAGCAGCACAGCACAGAGCTCTGACACAGGCCTGCCTGGAGCACAGAGTCCCTTTGCTGAGTTTCCAGCTTCTAGGGGAGCTGGGGACAGAAGCCCAGTACCCCTCTGTTCCAGCTCAAGTGGAACACACTTGGTCTCACTCATTGCAGGAGAGACTTGGGTACTAAGCCCAGATTTAAAGTGCTGTTTGACCTCATACTGAAAATAGGGGCTTCAGATGGAAGAGGGCACTTGGTCCATCACTGCCACACCTGCACCAGCTCTGTCTCTGGTCATTCTCCTCTGTATGCTCCTTACTTGCCCTCATCCTTCCCAAAGAGCAGTACCCCAAAAGTGTCAGTGCTTCCTAGCACCGAGGAGAAGAGAAAATGCTTCACCTTCTCAGAAGCAATACCTCCAGCTACAAATGCTTGAGCATTGTCTTTTTCTTATCCACAGCATCTTGACATTGGGGGCTGGTGATCCTCTGCAACCCCAGATCTTTTTCTACTGAATTGCTTCTTAGCTATTTGTTCTACATCCTGTATACCTATGGTTAATTATTCCTGCCTAAGCTTAATACTTTCTGCTTGTCCCTATTAAATTTCATCCTTGAGGTTTCCCAGAACACTTCTGCAATCTTCCCAGAGCCTGTAGGACTCTGCCCTGCTGTCCCTCCTGCTTCCAGCCCTCAAGGTGACTGCTCCACTGAAAGCCGGACCCAGGAGGGATCCTGCTGAACTGTTCAGTTGCTGGAGTGCATTTCCCTGAATAGTTTTACACAGCTCTCTGCCACTCCAGCAGGTGAGTTCAGAGCCAGCTCAGCCTCCCCTGAGCTGTGTGTGGGCTCATACCTCCTGAGGCTTCTCTCCACTGGCTGTGCTCCACTTGATCTGATAGACAACCACATCCGAGGCAGCGACAGCTTCCCACTGCAGGCGGAGGCTGTTCCCAGAGAGCTCGGTGACCTTCAGAGCCCGAGGAGGGGGGACCTTCACTGAGGGGTGCACAAGGAACAGGAGCTGAAGTGCAGGCTCTGACAGCACCTTGTCAGAGCCAAGGTGGGGAGCAGATGGCTGGGGAGCAAAACATCAACCAAGCAGATGTCTGAGACCAGCCTGCCTGTCGCTTCTTCAGACCCATGTGACAGCAGTCATCAGGACAGACAAGGGTAAATCGTTTTAAAGCCCTAATTAAGACAGGTTATCTCGTTTACAGGGAGCACACATATCACATTGGTTTTGTAAAGGGAAGAAGGCTAGGAAGGCTCTCAAGGATGCAGAGGTTAGTGATGCATCATGCTTTTCTTCATTTGCTTATTTTCTTTATCCCTTCCACCTCATTTTGAGCATAACACAGCTGGACACATCCCACACACAAAGAACAGCAGCCATCTGTGCTCTGTGCAAGAGTTTTGGCCATGACCTGCTGGGGCCAGTCTTCAAAACATCTGAGTTCAGAGACACACAAATCAACTTTGTCACCTCTTACTGAGACCAGAACTATTTCCATTCCTTACTTACAGGTGGTGACATTGCCAGTAATTGGAAAGGAGTCCCCTTCATCGTATGTAGATCTGACACTGATGAAGTATTGTGTGAGGGAGGACAGAGGTCTCAGGACAGTGGATGTGGCAGTGCCAGGAACTTCCACCTGCAGTGGGGGAGTTGTGTGAGTATTGTTAAGAGACAGGCTGAGACACCCGGGCTTGTTCAGCCTGAAGAAAAGGAGGCACTTATTGCAACCTTTCAGCGTTTAAAGGGAGCTTATTACAAAGATGGGAACAGACTTTTTTAGCAAGGCCCGTTGCTATAGGACAAGGGGTCCTGGCTTCAGGCTAAAAGGTGTAGATTCAGATGAGATATAAAGAAGACTTTTACAACAAAGGTGGTAAAACACTGGCACAGGTTACCCAGAGAGGTGGTGGATGCCCCATCCCTGGAAACACTCAAGGCTAGATTGGATGGGGATCTGAGCAAAGTGGTCTAGTAGAAGATGTCCCTGCTTGCTGCAGGGGAGTTGGTTACGGATATCCCTTCCAACCCAAACCCTCCTGTGATTCTAGAGGGCACAGCTGCAGAGAGGTCAGCATGTGGCAGTAACTGCAGCAAAAGTGCCCATTTCAGAGTTGAAACTCTGCCAGCACCACGCAGCTGAAGGAGAACAGGGCATTATCCAGCATGCCAAGTTTCTTCTCCTCCCCCCAGCCCTTGAGGACTCACCTGGCCAGCGTTGCCCCCTCTGCTAGAGACATAGGTGAGGTGGTGGGCGCGCACGGCCGGGGCTGCGGGCTCCCAGCTGACCCGCACGGAGGCGTGGCTGAGCTCCGAGAAGCTCAGGTACCTGGGAGGACTCAGGGCCACTGCAACGACAGTTAGTGACAATGCCACCCGCTGCCTCCTGCTGCTCTTCGCTGATCCCACCTTGAACTAAGAGGCTCGTTCGTTATGCAGGAAAATATTCCCTTTATTCACTGTGATGCCTTGGGAAGGCTGACCTACAACAGAGACTAGGTGGAGTTAAAGAATAAAGTAGGGATTTACTGGAAGGCTTCAGTGGATCCACCTTGGGCAGCACAAGAGCTCAGCCAGGGCTGCACCAAAATGAACCAAAATGGTCACAAAATGCACAACTGGTCACGGGGTCTCACACTTTTATAAGTTCTGGTCCATTTGCACATTGGAGTTAATTGTCCAATTCCAGCTTTAGGTTCTGCACTCCCATCCTGCTTGTTTTTCTCTTTTCAGCCCACGTTGTTTATGCTCTTGGGCCTGAAATTTGGATCATTTGTCCTTGGTCGCCAGCTAGAGCAGGAATGGTTTTGTCTCCCTACCCTGTGAAGAGAGCTTACTATCTCCTAATATGAAGCTCAGATATACACACCAAAGCAGTACAGAATCTGAAAAATATAAAAGCCAAAACCTGAGGCACCAACTACCATACACACATCTGGGAGGTTACAAAGGGCCGCTGCAGATTTAGGTGAGGAAACAGCCAGATGATTGCCTTTGCCCCCTCAGACAACAAAGACTTCAGGGAACACCTCTTTCAGGGGTCCTTTATTACCAGAAGAGCACCACTCCTTCTTCAGGAGCTTTTTCACAGCTCACCGTGCAATTAGAAATCCCCTTGGGGATGAATATTCGCTTCAGATCCAGCAGAAAAGAGGCAGCATGTGTACAAGCCCCATGCATAATACAGGAAGCACCTCACTGATCACATCTCCCCTGCCTAGAGTGTTGAATAACAGCTCAGCAAGCAGCAGCAGCAGCACTTACAGGTGGTTTCCTGGATGCTGGCTGGATCACTGGCATCTTCCCCGTACATGGCATACACTGCCACGGAGTACCCAGTGCTGGGGGACAGCCCCTCCAGCAGCACCTCGGGCTGGGTCACCTTCACCTGCCAACAGAGAGGGGGTTAGGGAACCCTTCAGCCCTAGGGTACCTCCCAGTGCATTTAAGAGAGCAGGACTGTGGTCCCCACAATATTGCTCAGAGAGTGAGAAAACCAACTTTCTCAGAATCTGCTTGTGAGACTCTAGTCCAAACAATGATAACTTTCAGTCTAAACAAACCTGCAGATGTTGTTCTCTCTTTTTCTATCTTTTTGTGCTAAGACTTTAAGCTAGCCAGCCAACCAAATAGAATGTATTGATTAAGTGACCAATCTGGTCCACTTGGATTGGAACAGTGTATAAAAGAAGTAGTACTTGTAGCAAAAGTAGAGATTCTGCAAAACCAGCCTTTGAGTCAGTGTCTTTTGTTATTATAATGGCAACACAGGACCTTACAGAGACACAGGCCAAGGACCCTTTGGTTACAGTAAGGGGACATCTCCACTCTAGGATGGTCTTAGAATCACAGTATCACAGAACAGCCCAAGCTGGAAGGGACTCACAAGGGTCAGCAGAATCCAAATCCTGCTCCTGAACAGGAAAACCCCAGGAATTCCACCATGTTCCTGAGAGTGCTATACAAATCGACTGTGGTGCTGTGACCATGCCATGCCCAGCCACCCCCAGGTAAGGAACCCTTTCCTGATATCCCCCCTAAACCTGCCCTGACACAGCTCCAGCTGTTCCCTCAGCTCCCATCACACAGAGCAGAGATGGGAGCTGCCCCTGCCCTTCCCCTCATGAGGACACTGCAGACCTTGATGATGCCTCCCCTCACTCTCCTCTTCTCCAGTCCTTTCCCCACCTGGGCAGGTGCTCTGCAGTGCCTCTCTGACACCAAACCCTTGGGGATGCACAGCATCTCCTCCTGACCCTGCTCTGCAGAGCCCCGAGTCTCTCACACCAAGATGCTGCTGTTGCTGCTCTGGGTTGGGTCGGGGGCACTCAAGAGCTGTGACCCCGCTTTTCTCAGACCCACGGGTGCCTCGGCAGGAGCGCTGCCGGCTGCCGGAGCCCCAGAGCAGCCGGGCTGCTGCCATCTGCTGCCAGCAGTGCACGGGCACCGCTCCGCTCCCGCAGCCTGTTCCTGCAGAAAGCCACCACGGGGACATCTGGGAGGCTGCACCCGTTGGAGCACAGCTTATAAGAAGATGGGAACATTTTAATGCTGGTTTTGCAGACATCCCATAGGTCTGTGGCATTGCACTCTTGCAGGGAGTAGGTCAGGTAATTGTGGGAATGTTTTAGTATGCTGAAATACAAATTTGAATGTTGACGCTGCTTCAAGCGTTCTGAATCTTATAAAAACCCCATTATTTTGCCCTGAAAGCAGAGTATTAATTGTTCTGTTTTAAAAACCGTCCTGCAATTGCCCCTGTTGCTGTGCATTCAAAGGGGGAATCTTAGTCAAAGAGGCAATAAATGTTCCTCTCCACTCTTTTTTTTTAAATTCATATCCTCGGCCTACAGGTACTCCAGATAAGGCATTAAAACGCACAACAAAGGGTTCTAAGATGTTTCTAAGGATTTTCCATTCATCAGGCATTGTTCTATTCATCTGCAGTGTCGTAGGTCTGTTTTCAGATGCCAGCAAAATCTGCCCTAACACATTTTCAATTAACATTTAAAGACACACACAGTCAAGATGTTTATGTACAGCCTCAAGGATACAGTGATTACACTTGGGGCTGCAAGGATGTGAGTTCAGTGCCTTGGTTTCCAGGGCCCCAGGAGGCAGCCAGATCTCTCCCATCACTTAATCTCCCACATGAAATCCTTGCAGTTATAAATCGTTTTGAGACAAACCATAAAAAAAAAAAAAGAATCTTTTATGAAAGCTGTTTCTGGCAATAATTCTGATACTTTTTTTTTTCTTTGATCACATGATCACCAAGTGCCAAGGCTTAGAGCTAGCACTAAACTCAGCCCAGACAGAGAAAAAACAATATTATCACTATTGTCACGAACTCTACCTCTGTTGTGTAGTCCTCTGCTCCATCAGGGGCTGCAGAGCAGAGCACCAGGTAGTGTGTGGCTCCCTGGGCTGCTTTCCAGCTCAGCCTCAGACTGTTGTGGCTCAGCTCAGAGACGCGCAGAGAGCGAGGCGAAGACAAAGGCACTAAAGAGAAAAATAAGGCACAAAGGTACCTTCAGTGTACGAGGCCTGAAACAGCTCAAAACCCAGGGGACACCTGGCTTTACAACAGCTACTGCAAGCTGGTGGGCACTTACCCCATGTCTACCACAGTCTCCATGCTACAGAGAGTTTAATTCACTTGGAGAACATGGATTTCAAAAAAAAAAACAGCAAAGAGCTGCAATATATCTCTAGCAGGGTGTGTTACTGCCACATTTTGCTTTGCAGAGTGACGTAGGTGGAAAGGAGCCCTGGAGGTCTCTGGCCCAAGCAGCTGCTCAAAGAACAGGCTGCTCAGGGTCTTGTCTGGTTGGGTTGTGAGCATCTCCACAGATAAAGAGAGCTGCAGGCAGGCTGAACACGAGCTGGGAAATGCACAAGGCAGGCTGCAGTGTGAGATGGTCAGAGCAGCCAGCAGCACAACTCTCTCTACTCACGACCTACGTGTGGAGGTGACGCCTCTCAGGCCGTCCCCCGGGGCGCTGTCGTACACGGGGATCACCGACACCAGGTACTCCGTGTGCGAGGTCAGGTTGGACAGCTGCAGGGAGGACTCTGCTCCCTCCAGAACCACCTGCAAGCACAAGGCACGGCTGTCGCTGCTCTTCAGCAATGGAACAGCTGAACCGGCCATCCCTGGCCATTGTGGCTTCTCCGTGGCAGGTCCGTGCCCAGAAACACAAAGTCCAATTGCCCTCTGTGCTCTGTGCTAGCTGAAATCTCTCCAAAACAGAGAGGTGAGAGGCAGAAAGGATTCCTGTCCTCTAAGCCTGGGATTTGTGCAAACACTGAGCACAAAACTCCAGTCATGCTCTCACTGAAATTAATGGAAAGTCATCCACAACTTGGATTTGCTTTTTTAGATCATATCCACCACAGATGAGTATCCTTGGACAGCTCTCTGTACCCGAGTGTCCTCTTTGAGTCAAAGCACATGATTTAGGGAGGAGATAACACTGGCTAAGATAAAAATCAACATCTTCTGTCTTGTCACCCTATTACCTCACCACATTTACACTCATTGTGCATTTAATTTCATCTCTGGCTTAACAGATGTCCCACTCCCACCTTCTTTTTGTCCACCCAAGGCTACTTAAATTCCCAGCCACCATCTGGAAGCTGTGGCAGTCTCAGGTGTCCAGGGAAAGCCTCTCACCTCTTTGGGGGTCCCACCCTTGGATGGGTAATACACAACCCTGTATTTCTTTGGTGGTCTCAGAGGAGGGCTCCAGGCCAAGTGCATGCTCTTGGAGGTCACAGCAGATATTTTCAGGTCAGTTGGGCTGAGCTGGGCACCCGTGTCCACAGGGGTGTCTTTCACAGCGCTGCCTAGGAATTAAAAACACAGTTATTTTCTTACAGTCACACTTCTCATGCCAAATGTACTTTCCAGCTCATAAATATGAGTGACATTTTTCAAATCAAGTTGCTGTCTCCTTCCCTATAGAGTATAGAAACCGTTCCAGACTGCTCTGAAATAAATATTTTAAAACTGGGTGTACAGAGAATGTAAATACTCCATATAGAGCAGGCTGTGTATTTCGCTGGGTGCTGCAAATAATTCTTCAACACAAGTCTGCATTCCTCAATAACAAAAAATTTCCAAAATTAACAAGCAAAAATTACTTTGGTTTCTTTTTGGAGAAGCTCATTTTTCTTCAGCCTAACCTTCACCTTTGTAAAATGTCTAATTATATCAAATACAAATCAATAAGAATAAATGAATTTATTTGTATGAATGTCCAGAGCATTAAAATAAAATTATGTTTGAAATTCAGATGTTCCCATTCTGCTTAGATCAATTTTAGCGCAAAAGAGATAGAAATATGTACATGATATTTCTCCTGAGGATCTAAGCTAACATCTGGAGTAGTTCTTCATGCTCTTTGTCATGCAAGCTCTTCCCCAGCAAAGGAAAGAAATGGCTGCTTGATTTCAACTTGGAGATCCAACATTCAAAGTTTAGTGGAGGAAAAAAAACTGCATATAGGTGTTTTATCATCTCCTCATCCTACCTCCACATTTACCCCATACACTTTCCCTAGTATATTTTCATGTTAGTTCTGCTTTTTCTGCCTCTTTTTGGTTAGAAGAAGCTCAGAAAGGAGACAGGTACAGCACATTTATCACACCATATGATAAAGGAAGAGGGAAGGGAAGCCCCTGTTCCCTGAAACGGTAATCGCTGTCCTTATGTGATTTTACTCTCCAAGGGGAAGGGAGATGGTGAGCGGCAGGAAGGAAGGGAGGTCCCACTTCACCTGTGGTTTCCTTGCGGCTCCTCTCCTTGACCCTGGTGCACAGGACCCGTGTGAGTTTGCCCAGCAGGGAGCCGAGCAGGGGGAAGTCCAGCACGTTGTAGACGGTGAGCTCCAGCGGCTCCGAGGCCACCTGCCGCAGCTCCGCCTCGTCCGCGTTCTTCACCCCTGCCGCCAGACAACGGGGCTCAGCAGCTCCCCAGACACCAGCAGACAGGGGCTCACCCCCACCCGCTCTCCGAGCACAGCCTCCCAGCCACCTCACTGGCAGAGCGGTGCCTTTTCCTGCAGCAACTTTCCTGACACAACCACCTCAGCCCAGCCTGGGAAGAGCTTTTGGCTCAGAAGGCCTTTAGTGGCCTGGAGACAGCCTGGTGAATTTTCCTTCTGTTTTCCTGCCTCCTCACCCCTTGCAGGCTTTGCTATCAGAAAGGTAGGTATTTTTCAACCCGAGAGGCAGCTGGCATAAACAGATGAGGGACTGAATGAACAAACAACCATTTTATATTTATGAGGTGCCAGCGCTCCCCACAGAGAGCCTGTTGTGCATCAGAACATCACATTGCATTTCAGCAGAGCCAGGGATGAGCAAAAAGCAGCCCTTTTATATGACAGAACTTCTCCATCACACAGCATCCTCCATCCCCATCCCTCAGCTCCCCATCCTCATTAACTCTCTGCCGACCAAGCTCCACAGTACAGCTCATTTTTCTTCCCAGAGCTTGGTTCCAGGTTCCCTAACACTGTCCAAGGAGGTTCAGCAGTTCTCCTCCCTCCATAAATGCCACTTACCTGCATAACCCTATGCAATAAACCCTCATTTGCATGTTCCCAACATAAATTAGCACTTAAACTTTTGGAGATTGCCACTTTAGGGGAGTTTTTATGTAACTTTGTTGCTCAGGTATCGGTTTGCAGCAGATCTTGTGTGCTTCTCAAGGCCAGAGCTGCCCAAGGCTATTCTGTGTCTCAGAGTTGCTGGCAGACAGTGAAAAGCAGATAATGTTATTCAGAGAAATAGGAAATTGTGAGAGGCAGTAATTATACAGGAGGTCTCCTGCCATCCCCAATGCAATGTTCTCTTGCCTTATTCCACAGGTAAGAACATTGTCTTCGTGGCACTGGTCCCTGAGGCTCCCAAAGGTCGTTAGATGGGAGATGTGAAATCTCTCATGTGAATACTTTCTCCAAAAAAATATCCTTTGAAGACACTGCCTGGGCTGAATAAATGAGTTAATTTTCATTGGAGCCACAGTGTAATGAGGTCTCACCCACTACCTCAGTTCTACAGCCTCAGGATGCTTGTGTCAAAGTTGAGGGAACATAACCTTCAATTTGAAGATGACAGAAAACAGATTGGCTTTTTCCCACAGCTTATCAATGGCTGTGATCTTACCGATGGCAAATATCTCTATGCCCAAGTTTTTCAAGGTCTGAGCAGCCAGGTTGGCATCATCCTGGGATTTCCCATCAGTCAGGAGGATTACCAACTTCTCAGCCTCCAGCCGGGCACCAGCATCTGGTTTCAGATTCTGCTCCAGGACGTGGGTCAGTGCTAGACCTGGGGAGGGGCAGAGATGGAGGTTGTGCCACAGCCTCCCAAAAAAACCCCATGCCTTTACTGTTTTCCCTGCTCCCCAGTGGGCACAGTCCCCACAGAGCACATTATCTGTGGGAACAGCTTCCCCCACTGAGGCTGCACTCATATTTTAGAGCCCTGCAGGTGGAGTTACCTGTAAAGGTGTTGCCACCCTTGTACCGCAGATTCCTCACGGCCTCCAGCACCTGCTCCCTCGTGGAGTAAGCGCTCAGATCCCACTCTGTGCGGGGGTCACTGCTGTACTGGGACAGCCCTGGGGAGGACAGGAGCTGTGGGCATCGAGCCAGCCCAGGGGAGCTGCAGGAGGCCCACGCTGGGAACTGGTGTCAGGATTGGCAGGGAAGATGACACAAAACAATGACAAGGGACTGGGGGTGAGCAGATGGGGCTTCTAACTCCACTTCTCTCCATGGTTCTAAGAAAATAGCATGAAGTTGAGTCAGGGCAGGTTTAAGCTGGATATTGGGAAAAGGTTCTTCCCCGAGAGGGTGGTGGGGCACTGAACACGTCCCCCAGGGCAGTGGTCACAGTCCCAGGCCTCACAGAGCTCAAGGAATGTTTGGCCAATGCTCTCAGGCATAAGGTGGGATCTTTAGGGTGTTCTGTGCAGGGCCAGGACTTGGACTTGATGATCCTTGTGGGTCCCTCCCAAATCAGGATATTCCACAATTCCATGATTCTAAGGTCCTGCCATGCTGGCAGCAAAGCAAAACCTCAAACCCCACGGGGTACAGGGTACACACCCCTGTCATGATGATCAGAGGTATTTGATAAGGTGTCAAGGTAAATCCAGGTCAAGAAATCAGCTGCAAGGGCTGAGAAGGATTTACACCATCCTATTTCATGTACAGCCTGGCTGCCAGCATCACTCAGAGCTGGAAGCAGCCCCATTCCCTGCTGAACTCACGGCAGCCCCAGTGTGGCATTGCTGCTGCTCCCAGTGCACTGGTGGCTGAGCGCCTCGTCAGAGATGGCAGCAAATGCCAAAAGTACCTCAGCATCACCACCCAACCTAGGGCTGCCCAAAGACAGGGCTTCTGTTCACTCTGCAGATATTTTTCACAGCCACTAGAGGCCAGAGCTTGCTGCCAGATGGGAAAAGCTTCCAAGAGCAGCTCTAGGACCCCATCTAAAAGTAGTAACAGCTCCCAAGAGGAGCACATAACCACAGGGACAAGAGACCAAGGCCCCTTCAAACACCAACATCCCAAGGTCAGGAAGCAGGAGCACGTCCTACCTACTCTTATCTTGTCTTCTGCAATACTGAATGGGGAAATCAGATTGCTCAGGAACTCCTTAATGAGCTTGAAATTGTTGCGGCCGATGCTCCAGGACCCATCCACGAGCAGGACGATATCAATCATGGCAGGTGTGTCACACTGGAACTGGGAGCCTGCAGGGAAAGGTTTGATACTGAGAGAAGCAATTGTAAGGAGGAAAACCTGCTTCAGTTTTAAGATAGAAATCAAATCTGCTGTGCAAGGCCTTGTCTGGATGGTGGAATGGACCATCTGCCAGTCTGGCACATGCCAGCATCCTGTGAAAACCATGGAGGCAAGGATAACCCATCTTAGCACCTCAAAATGGAGTGGCGTGCAGCTGCACCTCTGCAAAGAAGGGGTTAAAGCTGTCAGGAAGCGTGTGCTAACCCAAGTACTGCTCTCTGCAAGCTGTCAGCTCCACTCCATCTCTGCCCCAGCCCAGTGCTTCCTTTCTCTAGCTTAAGTCTCCAAGAATTGCAGGTGATTGCTTAATTTCATTCCATCACGAGATCCCCTGTGGGCTACAATTATTTCATGGCTTTTTATTAAATCCATTCTCTCAGAAAAAACCTGCTGGCACCATGGATACTCCAGCTCTGCCTCCCTCCCCACCCCATGCCTTCAGCTCAGCAGAGGATAAGATAAGGCATGTTGCTAATTGGATGCATCTTCCTTGAGTATTTCTCAGATGGGGAATTTTCCATCTTTGGTGGAGGGGAAACAGATGATCCCACTAAGATTTATCAGGCTCCAAGGAGGTATGGCTCTTCTCACAGACATGGATTTCTACTGGCCCAAAGGGGATGCTCTGGCCCATCCCATTCCCACCATTTCAGCAGAGCTGGGAGCCATCACAACCCCAAAATCTGAAGGCTCCTCATGGATCAGTCATCTGTGAAACATGGAAGAACAAGCCAAGAAGGAGGAGCAGGCCGGGTAACAAACAGCCCTGGTGTTTGGGAAGGAAGGAAACACCTTGGAAAGGTCCATGGCTGGGGGTGCTCTGCTGAAGAACACAAATGCTTACATCAATCTGCCAGAAGCAGGGGGAGATGACAACACGAAGAGAGAATGGTGCCAAATCAATTAAAATCAATAAATTAAATCATCTGGAAGGAATCTTTGGCCTAATTCCAGCTTTCCTGAGAATTCATGTTGCTCTACAGACCTCCAAATTTCCCCAGTGAGCTCTGAGAGCTCCCAAAGCATGACCTAGTGATTGGAAGCACAGCCAGCAGCACTGTACTCTGGGGGGGCAGAGGGTGGGCTGGAAAGCTTGAATTCAGTGAGTGTTAGGGAAAATAGCAGGGGAGAAGGAGCAAGACATGTTTGAACCCCCTCTCACCTTGCCTCAGTGAATCCTTTGGGGGTTTTTCTTTTCTTGGAGACTCTCGCTCCGCGTTTGCAGGAGTGCGCGGGGATGATTTTGGGGTTGTTGATGCTGTTTCTGTCACACTGCCCTCCACACTGGGCTGGTTTCTTGTTGTTTCTCCTGAGCTCTTTGGCTGAGTCCCCTTCTGCCTTTTCTTTTCAGCTCTGTCCTTTGCTGTGCTCCAAAGAGAAAAATCCCATTGTCCCTAGCTGTGTTATCCCGACACAACCCCACTCCTCAGCTGATTTAAATTGCATTTGGCACAGGTGTAGGGGGTCAGAGAGGGTAAAATTCCTGCAAGTTTATGGAAATAAGTGGATAGACTGACACCACCTCCATTCATACCTCTCTGAGAGGGCTGCATGTGTGCTCAGGAGCTAATGTTAAAAATGGATCACATCAGCAAGTTTGTCCTTCCCATTATCTTCGACGATGAAAAACAATGAATGTTTATAAAATATAAATCAGGGAAAACATCCCGTGGCACCTTATACCCATTTGCTCTCCAGAGCTCAACAATCTGTGACTTGCAAACACCCTGAGCTAGTGCAAGACTTTTTGGATAATAGCCCTGATGGATCTTTCTTCCATCCACAGGTGTAATTCCCTTTTGATCCCATGGAAACGTGAGATTCTGTAGCTACACACAGTCCTCAGCCAGGGAAGTTGAGGAAATCCTTCTTGTAGAGCACCTGCAGCCAGCCCTGGGACACAGAGCTTAGGGGAAAAAGCACCATCAGCCCTGGTGCTCAGGGAGCAGCTGGTAATCAAAGGATCCACATTCAGTTAAAGGATAAGTTTGTATCTGCTGGATTTGGATACCTGTATGTGCATTTTCAGATTGGCTGGAATGAGGAGCAAATATTTTTAGGTAGTTTACTGTGTTTCTGTAGCTAAGAATTGTATGCAAAGGACGAGATCAGGCTAGCAAGACTCACTGAAAGAATATCTCTGATGAAGGGAGACTGTGGGGAGAAAATGGGAATGGTTTTAGAGACAGCTGAATGCTCCAGCCGTGGTAACATGGCACAAAATCAATCCTGTGTGACCCCAGGATGGTGAGAGCACCCACCTGCCTGTGACAGGGCAGTGTTCAGGGGTGGTGGGGTGGCCTCTGCCACCTCGCTGTGCTCAGCTGTGGAGGAGGTGACATTCTTTCCTGACGCAGCTCCTGCGTTCCTTCGGTTGCTCCTAGTCTGGGATGCATTTTTGAGTTCCTCTACTGTAGGAAGACCAAAAACAGAGAAAAGAGACATCTAGAGAGGCCTGTGAGGCACAGTCCCTCCCTCTTCCCCTGGGTCTTCCCCATCTCCCTGTCTAACCTTCCAACCAAAATAGCACCAGGCTCTGGGATTGCCAAACAGCCTGCAGGGCGTGTGCCAGAGGATGGGCTCTGAGCAGCCACATCCTCAAGAGCCTCAGCAGCTCTGAGTGGTCAAATTTAGCCCTCTCCACTTACTCACAAATTTCCTCTTGGCAAACAGGGCTTCCTGGGAGCCGTTGAGCACGTAGACCTGCAGGGTGTATTCCTTGGTGGGGCTCAGCCCTCCCACTGTGGCTTTGGGAGTCTTGGTTTTCAGCATGACTTCTTGCTCCGAGTCCCCTGAGGTGGGATGAAGCCACAGTTCAGAGCCTGTCAGAGCTTAAATTTAAGCTGACAGTAGCAAAAGCAGCAGTGAAATGCAGGGAATGTCTGCCTAGGGACTGCAGTCAGCTCCCATTCATGCTTTAAATTTTGAGGAGCTCTGATTTTTACTCTTTTTCTTCAATGTAGAGCTGGGAAGATTGAGGTGGGTTTTTTAAACCCCTGGTACGTGTCCAAATTAGAAAATTACTTCCCACCAGTATTAGTGCTACTCTCACCAGCTTCCCAAGGAGCTGTTGAGTGAAAAGCTGCTGTTCAGAGTGTAAAGACTGGAAACTGCTTATGAAAACACCCCGCTGACTGAGGTCACATGTGACAAAATGAGGATGCTCAGTGTCTCTGGAGGCCACTGCTGGCACTTGGACTCCTCTTACTTACCCCAGCTGTGCTACCTCTGCCCCATCTGTCTCCAAGGGCAGCTGCTGCCTGCAGGTCAAAGCTCATTTCTGGAGCTGACACTGCCTCCAGACCCCTCCACAGCCGTGTCCCAAGCTGTTGGACCCCGTCCTGGGACTGGGATGCCTCGATCAGCCAAGAACTGGGGCATTTCTGTGCTGGCAGGGCAGGGAGAAGGGAGCAAGGCAGTGACTGCTGCCCCGTGGGCTCCGTGCTGCGCAGAGCAGAGGCACAGCACCTCCCTATCCCCCCTGACCAGGAAAACTCTGCAAGCTTTAAATGATGGAGATGGATGCGTTTCTGAGCCAGCCAGCCCTGAGCTCCTGCCTGGGGCTGGAAACTCCCCGGGCTGAGAGGGAAAGCCTCAGGCATGTGCTGGGAGCGCCGGTGGGATTCCCTGCATTCCCGGGATGCTCATCAACCTCTGCTGGGCTGAGGCTCTGGCGGGGAGCAGAGCAGGGAAGGAATGAGAAACCTCCTGCTCCAGCCTGGGAAACAGGTGTGGGCTGAGCTAAAAACGGGCGGATGATCACAGGAGCTGCCGCCCGCACCTCCCCTTTCCGGCTCCCTGGGCAAGCGGCAGCCACCGGGAACCGAGTGCCAGCCACGACTGAGGCTGCCTCAGCCCCTCCTCCCCGCTGGGGGACATCGTGTCCTTCCAACGCCACCAGGTTCAACATCTGAAATGAGGGAGTAGGGGCGGGGAGCCAGAGAGATGAGCCCACCCGCACAAACAGGGTCACAGCCTTCCCGTGCCGTGTCCCTGCAGCGCTGGGAGGGCTGGGAGCTCCCACGAAGAGCCAGGCAAGGCACCTGCTTCGTTTTTGTCTCACAGGGTCCCAAAGGACAGCGTTTCTGGCTAAACATTCCCCCTAGGATGAAGAGGGCTGAATTTCCTCTCTTTCCTGTGGATGGGTGAAAAAGGGACCGTGCCTGCGTTGGTGGCACTCCAGACTGCTCCATGGTGGCCAGAAAGGCTCCTTGTCAATGCTGCACGTACAGCCCAGTGAAACCAACACTTGGAACCAGAAGAGGCTGTGGGTAATTCCCTCTGCCTTGTCTCCATTCCCCTAAGGTGTAAATAATGCTCCTACTGAGGTCCTGTTGTGCTGCAGACAGAAGGTGGAGCTCAGTCCCTCTGTCACACACGAATCCCTGCTGGCACTCACGCCCAGGGTGCCAGCACGTACCTGCCATGGGCTTTACCCGAACTTTGTAGCCACTGATGTTCCCTTCAGTCTCTTTCCACTTCATCTGGAGCCTGTCTTCTGAAAGGACAGTGAGTTTCAGCCGGCCTGACCCTGGGGAGGAGCAGACGTGTCCGTGCTGTTAGGGCTGCAGTTCCTCCCACAAAACCCACGGCTGCTGTCTCCTCTAAGGACACGGCAGCAGTTGTAGTACAAAGGGAACCTTCCCCACGCCAGGCAAGTCCTCAGCATGCCCCGGGGCTGCAGGACAGCTCCTGCAGTCCCCTTGCACCTCCTGGAGGCTCCCGTGCAAAGAGGAGATTCTCAGGTGCTCGTTTTGTACCCCTGCAGAAAGGCAAAGCAGCCTCTCCAGAGGTGAGGGCTTTCTCTGAACCCTTCGTGTCTTGAAGGGCTCCCCCCAGAGCTCTCATGCTTTTCATGGAGCTTTTTGACACATGTGTGCTCAGTACAAACATGTGAAATGGGAGCAAACAGAAAAGTGGGCTCAAGCAAGGCTCTTCAATAGGCTTGGGCTGCTGAAAAAATACAGAAATTCCCCAGGTGATGGACCCCACACTTCTGCAGAATGATCGCTTCAGAGGCAGCTCCAAGGGCCAGCTGGGTTTAGAAAGAAGGAGGAAAAAAAAGAAAACCTGATAAAGTGTAAATAACAGCTCCTGGCAGGACCATAACTCATGGGCACCAGCTTGTATCAGTTTGCTGCAGGGAGCTGCAAGCTAAATGACAAATCCAAAGGAAAAAAATAGTATCAAGGAGGTAAAGAAAGAGCACATTCCTTGATCATCTCCAGGTTTCACAGCTATCTGTTAATCCCAGCTAGGTGCCTGAGCTCGTGTGTCACTCCTTGAATCCCTGATTCCTGTCACACAAATGTCACCATATGAAACTTTTTCACTCAGCTGGATGCAGGATGGCAACTCGGCACATTTCTCTCCCCTCCTTCTGACACTGTGCCCAGAGCTGCCTTTCCAGCAGGATGCCCTGATTTGCAGTGAGTGAGCACACTAGAAACATCTGCACCCAAATGCTCCCCCTCATTTGCAGCTGTTACCAATCTTTTCCCCTTTACAATTACTCACCAAAAAAAAAAAAAAAAACTTAGAGTGACCTGGAGTTTCTGCTCAGTGCTGCCAAACTGTCACCCAGGGCTCCTCAACTCCCCAGTGTGGTCTTGCATGATGCCCTGACAGCTCCTGACACCCCTGCCATGATGTCACCAGCCAGGAAAGCAGGGAGAGCTGGCAGTGAGGTTCCTGCTTGTCTCAGCCCAACATCTGTGCCTTAACCTTTCCTTGCAGAGACTTCCTGCAGGCTGCCCAACAAGCAGATAACTATTTTGGGGAAACAAAGCTCAGATTCACATCTCCCCCCAGGCAAATCTGAAGAGGAAGAAAGAAAACAGGGGAAAGAGGGGTGAAGGGCAAAAAGCAAATCCCAAAATCATGCCTAAGAGAAGTGGTAAAAGATCATGGAACAATGAGGGGAATTCATAGTTAGATTAAACATGGAGCTGTCTTCTTTTGGTCAAGTGTGGTCCAGCTCCTTGGGCATCACTCTAGGAGCCCAGAAGCTAAAAAGACAAGAATGTCCCCAGACAGACCAGAAAGGACTTCACTCTCTAAAGCACCATTATGTGCTGGATGCAAATGATCCCCAGTGCCATGAAAGCTCCACTGTTTCCTTGCCCTGTGTTAGATGTGCACTATTTGATGCTGTAACCTTGCTCTCCAGCTCACAGGGAGTTAAGCCCAGGCTTAACTGCAGAGGTCTGGAAGATACACAGCAGGGAGACACATCTGTCCCATCTGCAGTGCCACCACCTCTCCAGAAACCTTTGTGCTCTTCCACAGAGCGTTCAGAGGTAACACAAAGGTGGCTCTTCCACACCAGAAAGGCTGTGCTGAGGTGCTGTAGGCTTTTTCTGGTCACTCTGGGGAGCAGGATGATACAGGAGGAATCACCTCGTGCTTTCTCTTCCAGATGCTGCACCACAAACATCCAAAGCAGGAAGGTGCAGTGTCTAAAGAAGCAACACGCTTTTTCTTCCTATTCACCCTTTTTCTTCCTATTTCTCAGGCTCCCACAGATCACACAAGCCCCTCATTGCTTGCACAGGCTGAAATGCATCCCTGATGCAAGGGAGTGGCTGAACTGCTGCCAGAGATGAGGACAGCCAGGCAGGGTGGGGAGGGATGGAGGGGCTCTCCCCACGTGGGCCCCCTGACCCCTCGTTGCTCTTCATGCTTGGGAAAGGCTGTTTGGAGCTTCACCAGCAGACCCTGGAGCACAGCAGCCCCCTGGAATCCTGCCTGGCCCTGGGAATGCCCCTCACAGGGGTGTCTCTGCCAACAGGAAGGGCTGGGCTGTCCCAGAGGGGAGACAAACCACAGGGAACAGCCCCCCGAGGGCAGGCAGGCTCCTTACCTTGGCCCACTCGTCCCCAGACATGGCTCACCACAGGCAGGCAGGCAAGAAAGAACCAAGTGTGAATCAGCATTGTGACCAGGACCTACAAAAGGGCAAATGTCAGGAGGGAAAAGTAAAAGTATTTCACCACGTCAAAATCCAGGTTTTTCCTATCCTCATTTAAGGCACCACAAGCTCTGGGCATCATTGATGGCACTGAAAGGGTGGGTGGAGAAGAGCACACAGATTTTCCTGCGATCCCTACACATTATCTTATCTTTTTGGTCTCTCAAATACGGCTGTTCAGTGCCTTGGACTAAACTGTGTTTATAAACCTGGTGGGGAGCACTCCTCCTCCTGCTTGGGCCTGGGGCTGGGCACTGCTCTCTGGCAGGACAATCTCAGCAGTGGAACTGCCAGTGATGGGCTGTGCTCTGATCATGGAAATCAGCCACACTGGCACATGACTGGACAGATAGATTCCTGAATAACTTCTGGTTCAAACTGTACAGAAGTAATTTGTTCTGGTTGTCATGACCACGATCATGCCAGGTACACAGACAGCAGGTTTCTCATGTCCCTGGGGTGCACACACCCATCACAAGGGGAAAAGCATGGAGAGGAGCACTCTGTGGCAGCCAGGCTCCTCAAACCACAGATTTAATGGCATCAGCTGCTGTGATAAAGCAATTTTGCAGCAGGAGGGATCCACAGACTCGGTGGAGTTTGTGTGTGAGCAGCTTACAAAGAAGGGGTTCATTTCTTATTTCATTCCCAAGAAGTTATATCCAGGATTTGTTGGGATAGTTTTGCTTTAATTTGTTCACCTGAACACACTGAAAGCAGGCAGGACAGACTTAACCACGGCAGAGGATCAGTTCAGGATCAGAAATAACCTCTGCAGCATGGCCAGAGCTGACTGCCAGCTTTGCCAGCCTGGATTTCAGTGCTGTTCACTCTGGGTCAGGAATTTCAGGTCAGCAGAAAACCACCCTGATGGAGGCAGTGCCACCCCCTCCTCTGGCTCTCAGCACACCGGGTTTTAAGCACACACTGTTGGCCTTTTGTCATCTCTGTGCTCCACATTTCAGCCTCACTGCTTCTGGCAGAACCAGCCCCTGCACCCACCCCTGCAGTTTCACTTCTGTTCACCTTGATGGACAGGTATGCAGAGGCTCCTGGCAAGTGCCTGCTTCCCCTCAAACACAGCAGCTTTGTAGCAACTTCAAGGAAAGATAAATATACACGTGAGTGACCCAGGCATGATCTGTTTAAATCAGATCTAAATTGCTGGAAGAATGAATGGAAAAACGTGCAAGTTGTAACAGGGAGTTGTTACCCACCCTTCTCTGTCTGTGATTTTTTTTTTTTTTGCTTGAAGATGAATGGAACAACTGCAGTGTAACCGAAGCCTTTAGCCATGGGAAACACTTGCTTTATTTTTCCAGCTGATAAAGTGAGGTCATTGTTTATAAAAAACAGCAAACATTTTATAGGTGGGTTTCAGGACTCTGACTGTCACCTCCAGGAAAGCAGAGCCTGCCCTGGCTGCAGAGGTGTGTGTGCCAAACAGCAGCAAAAAGTCAGCATTTTTCAAATTCCTTGAGCTAAAATTTCATTTTTGCCATTTTGCAATGCCACCAGACTGCTCTTCATTTCCTTGAAACTTCTGTGCAACTGCTGACAAGCAGGATGCCCAACTCTGTCAAAAGCACTGGATTGTGTGTGATCTTTGCATGTTAACCAGGGTTACATGGGAACCAAATCCAGGAAAAATAAACTCCTCCAGCCTGCACTGATCTGGGCTTACTGCAAGCTCTGACTCAGGCAGGAGCTTCCACCCTGTTGTGTCAGCAAGGACGAGTTCAATATTATCATAGAATCACAGACTGGTTTGGGCTGGAAGGGACCTTAAAGCTCATCTCATCCCACCCCCTGCCATGGCAGGGACACCTTCCACTATCCCAGGCTGCTCCAAGCCCTGTCCAACCTGGCCTGGGACACTTCCAGGGATGGGGCAGCCACAGCTTCTCTGGGCAGCCTGTGCCAGGGCCTGCCCACCCTCACAGTAATCCTGGTTTTAACCCAGACTGGGCACAGTTAGACCCCAGGGTGTGGACCTTTTCTGTAACTTTAAAGCAAGAAACAGGGGCTGCAACTCTTCTGCCATCTCAGAGACAAACCCATCACTATTCTGCCTCTTCTCCAGCATTCATTCTCCTGCCTGTAAATCAGGAATAAGAAATGCAGCTGTCTGAAGTGCTGGAAGACACATCTGGAGGAGCTCCCTCTCCACAGCTCACCTGCCACACCCCAAGCCCCAACTCCAGGACTCTGTGGTCCCTCCCCATCCATTTCTGCCATCAGTGGTGCCCCCAGCCAGGCTGAGTGTGGACCCTGGCACTGAGGGGACCCCAGTGACAGCAGCCTGCTGGCAGGCAGGGAGCCCACAGCACTCTGGTGCCTCTCTCCTGTTCCTCACCCCCAGGGAAGGAATGTGGAGACAGCAGCACATGGAGCAAGTGGTGAGTATTTCCAGAGCCTGGAAAATAGGGGTGTGTGGGGAACACACCACTTTCCACTTGCTCCAGCTGTGTGCTCAGAGGAGATTTGGAGGTTAAGGCAGCCAGAGAAGCCCTTTTTGCACAGGAAATTTTAGAGTAGTTGCTTTAGTTAAAGAAAAAAAGAAATGCCTGCCACATATTTAAATCAGCATGACTAAAGGTGAGGATTTGGAGGAAGTGTGAATTATTCCCATCCTCCACAGTCACAGTTTGGGGACCTTTCCCCATGTCAGAGGTCATCACTATCTCTGCACAGAAGGGCTGGCAGAAGCAATGTCACCTCGTGTCCCACTCACTGCTGGACACAGCACCAGGGACAGCCCTGCAGAAGGGACAGGGACCTGCCCGAGGCAGGCAACTGCAGGGAATAAATCTGTCCCACACTGCCCGAGTGCTTTGCTGGTAAAAGGACCTAAAACAGACTAAAAACCACGAATTCATCAACCCCTTTCTAGTTTCTCTTGCAAAGTTTCTCTATTTCGGTTCCACCATTGAACAAAAGGTCTCAAACATCGCAGCACCAGACGAAAAAAAATCAGGAAAAAGTTCCACTTCTAGGCTGAGCTTTTGCAGCTCCCCCAGCCCATCAGGCTGAACCCATCCACCCCCCCAGGTGGGAAAAACCCACCCAGGCACCAAACCCTTCCAAGTACTCTCTGGCAGCAACAATCTGCAGTTTTTTACTATCAACCACAAAACAGAAAGGAAAAAACAACAAACAAAGTGCATTTCTCACAGCCACAGCCCCTGAGGAGCTGCCGAGGCAGTCCTGGCAGTGCTTAGACCGATGTCAGGGAATCTTGAAGCCACTTCACCCTAAAGGATGGGACCTGTCCCCACTGCCCGGCACCAGCAGTGCTGCCCCAAGCACTGCGCCAGCTCCGAGCTTCCCAGAGAGCAAAACCCTGCAGAAACTCCCTTCTCGGGGTACCCACACACCCCCAAAGAGCACAGCCCCTCCCGGGCATCCCCGCAAACGCAGCCCCGGAGGGAAGGAGGCACAGACCTCTGGGAGCGGCGCGGCTCCCCCGGAGTCGGGCGGGTCCGGCTACATTCTGGGATCGGGGCAGGAGCTGCCCTGGCGCCTCATCTGCTCCTCGGCGTGATTAAAGATTGCAATCCCCAGACGTCAGGAGGGGTGAGGAAGGGGAGGGAGAGCAGAGGGAGAGGAATGGGACTCCCCCACCTCCCTCTCCGCATGCACGGCTTGGCTCCTTCGCGCGGCCAAATAAAGCGTGAAAGGCGAGGGGCTGCTTCCACGGGCCGAGCGAACGGCTTCGAGGGGCTTTGCTGATGAAATAAAACAAAATCCCTGCCTGGGAGGCTGCACGCTGATTTCCTAGAGCGCAGCAACAAGTCCTGGCTCCCGCCCACCCCAGGCT